>JARHVA010008153.1:395000-417500 GCA_037957365.1 Torreya grandis
TGTAGAGTGATCATACATCTCTCATCCCACTCTGACCAGTCCAATCTAGAAGAAACGTTTGCTCTTTTTTGGTAGTAAAAGGTTGCTGATAATAGTCATCAACATTATAACCTCTAGGGGAATTGTCCCCTATGTTGGTACTAGTGCCACTGTTAACAGCCCCACCACTATTACTCCTACCCCAAGGTCTAGAGTTCAAGCCAAGTCCTCCAATGCATCTATATCTATAGTCCCCTCAACTACCTCTAGATCGGTCACACCCAACAAGTCTTCTAGTATTAGTAATTGGCATGTTGACATCTAGGTGATCCTCCAGCCCTAGATAGGCACTCATAATATCTAGTAGACATCCTCCAAGGTCATGATGGCCTTCCCAATCAGGAAATGGAAATTTGATGTCTCAAAATTCCACCTCTCTATAAGTGCCAATAGATATGCCTGATCTACATGAATCACTGGTAACTAAGCCAGGTGATACAAATCTACCACCGCTAGTAGGCCCATGAGTTCCTCTATCCATATGCCCTATCATCAAAACACTTGAGATCATCTCTTGTGTGCCATAATGACCCCAACTTAGTCTTGCAAGTCAACACACAATGAACCAAGTGAGTCATTTCATTATTTTTCCTCTAATTAATAAAGTCTAGTTAATTTTTTCTAATTTCAAGCCTAAAATATTATTTTTTTGGCCCCATTTTCTATTCTTCTACCTTGTTTGGTATTTATAACAACCTCACCATTTTCTCTATGATCTCACTATTTAGCAGGGTAATCCCACTATTTCAAAAATCAACCCTACCATTTTCCTTTGCTAGTTTAAAAACTTACCAACCTGAAGGACATTATTCCCTTTTGGCATGACAACTTCATTGTTTTCAATGATTTCTCCATTTGAATTGATGATCCTACCATTTGATAGATGATTTTCTTCCAAATTTGTGAGATCATTGATTCTATGGTGACCTCACCATTTTGACCCATGACCTTGCTAAAGAGCCCATTGGCCCACCATTTTTGATGTCAAAATTGTCATTTTCATTGGCAACCTCATCGTTTGTAAAATTTTAAAAACAATAAGATCACCTGAAGTCCTAATTCTACCTAATCATAATGCATTAAATGTGAAAATTAAAAACCCAAAAAGGTACCTACTAATGCTTTGCTCTCTGGTGTTCACTAGTACTCTTGGATGTACTCCCCAAGGTGTTGATGGTACAAGATATTCACCATTATACTCAACTCTCTCATGCACAACTATCATGGCTCTGGATTAAAATATTAGAGGGCAAAAATGAATGATTTTTGTGATCTAGGAATTTGACTCAAGAAATGATGGTTAGTATGGTGTTAGTTACAAAATGAAAACAAAATGACAAAAACACAGTAATAGTATAACATATCTCGGCTTAGACACTAGGGAGAGCTTAGTTAATAAAAGAAAATGACAAACACAACTAAAAAGTGAGGAATCAAATACAAGAGTTTCTTCACCTTCTTTGGATGCTCCAAATGCCTTTGTAGTAGTGGCTTACTTGGCTTGTGCTCATGAAGTCCTTGGTAATGGAAGCTTGACAACCTCCATCTCTCCTTGGTACCTTTGGCTTATGGCTTGGCTTGGCTTGGAATCAATTTGGCATGGTAACATTAGTTTCATGAAGCTTTTTGGAACTAATCCTACATTATAACTTTGCACTAATTAAGCTTACAAATGATGTTGTGAGGCCTCCTATTTATAGATTTATAGATTTGATTAGAAACAACCTCAACTGCCCATCTCAAGATTGAGATGTGTGGTTGAGGATTAATTCAATTTTGCAATTAAAATTTATAATTATCCTCATCATGGCATTAGAATAATGGGAAATTAAGAGGCATTGAGGGCATCATGAAATGAATTGATGAGTCATAGAGGGCATCATGGAAGGCATTGATGAGGCATAGAGGGCATGAATCCTGATATTTGTGGCATTTATGGCCTAGGGATGTCTTCCTAAGAAATGAGGTCACTTGATGATGCATATATTCAATATTCATTTCCAAAACAAATTATTCAACAAGTTTCCATGGATTTATTAATTAGGCCTTGATTTGGGTTAATAGCTCTTAAGCATGATTAAGCACATTGTGCATAAATTACCCAAATTGATCAGAATATCTTGTTATTAGTCCTACATTTGACTAGATTTGAATTGGAAGTCCACATCAGATGCATTGGATGAGTATTCCCATTTAGGATGTTGCCAACAACAAATAATAAAGGCATGAGTCTTATGCAAAAGATTTGATAGGAAAGAGCAGTCCAAAGCATGTGGGTGCAAAATTGGCATTTTGACTCGAAATGATTTGATCAAAGTTAGCTGGCCCATAAATTGCATTACCCCATTTAGGGATACCCTAGCGAAATCAACACTTGAATACGTCAATTTCACATCATTTAGCATGTTTTTAGGCCAAATTGTGCATTTTTGGGTAGAAATTGGTCAAAAGACTAGTTGGAGGTTATCGGCGACCAGTTTTAGGTGTCTAAAATTTTCAACCCCAAGAGTAAATTTATAGTAAAAGTTACAAAATTTTCACCCTTAGGCCTATTTTCCCCCCCATTTCTCTTCTTTGGGTGCTCATTTTGCCAAGTTTATCTATTTTTCAAATCAATTTTTTTTATAATTACGTGTTTATTTTTATTTTGATTGAGGGCCAACCTGTTAAATATTAAATTTGTTTGTCTTCCCCTCAAGGGGGAATCATGATCTACCCAAACATTATTTGAGGAATTTTCATAGCCCCGTTTCTCTCTGACTCATGCAAAATTTAGTAAAAAATGGGAGAGAATTTATTTCTTCTAATTATTTTAAGTGACATTTTTATTATTTGAAAAGTCAATGCTTTGATCAAGTGTCTCGCCATGCCTTCTCAAATAGGGGTAAAATTTAGACATCCAATTCTTACCACTATTATGCTAAAATCATAAATTTGAATGACATTATCCAACAACACACAATCTAGACCAAAATCACTAAAATAATCTAATTCATTCACACACGTTGTGTAAAGGTGATGATTTACAATCATGTATCCCTGAATGAGGCAATGCATTTTATGCAATTGTTATCCTCTTCCAATTCACTTTTCACTAAGTAAAATATTATTCTGGACCATTTAAACACTCTAATTCATTTGCACGCGTCATGTGCAAGTGTCGATTTATGTTTATGTATCCTTGAATGGGGAAATGCATTATTTGCAACTATTATTGTCTTCTAATTTAACTCCATTCAAATTATGGCCAAGTAAATTGACATTTTTGACCATTTTGATTAAAATTGCCAATTTCCAAGAATTGAAAAATACTAAGTAAAGTCATTAAACAAACCAAATTAGATGAAGAGCTTAGGTGTAAAATCCATTGAAAGTTATTGAATATCTATTATTAAAAATTTCTAATTACAAATATATAGGCCATGACATCACCCATGACATCATCAAAAGGGTGTCAAACATTAGGCATTAATGGAGATAAATATTAGGTTTAAAACCACCCATGCCTTATTATTGGTCCTTTGTTTTAAAAATGTAATGGCTTTGTCCTCCAAAATTGAATTAATCCTTGGCCACACATCTTGACCTCAAGATGGATGGCCACGATTAATTCTCTAACATTTCTATAAAAGCTATAAATATGTGATCCATGGCCATAACCTTTAATATTTTATTATGTAATGTTATTATGCAGGAATAGATTCAATAGAAACAAGATTTTTAGTGCAAACAACCTATACAAAAATATTGCTATAAGAGCTTCACTAATTCTTCCAAATTGATCGATCAAGGAGCCAAAGCCATTGTTGTTAGAAGAGATGATTGAGGCACTTACCAAACCGCATTGACAACGACGTGGAATACCAAATCTAGGACAAACATGTTTATGGAGTGTCTTTGAAAGAGATACACTATGTGAAGGTATCGTGTGTCTTTTTTTCCACATTAGTTTATTGATTTCATTAACACCACTCCTTGAGGGAGTGGTATTTTCATGTTAGGTTCTCTATGCTTATTATTGGTTTTCCTTACTAACACATGAACTAACTTGCTTTGTAATCATTCTCTACAATCCCCATTTTATAATATTTTTTCCATATTATCATTGAGCTAGGGTTATAGAGAAAAAAGAGGCACATAATGGCTCCTTCTTGTAGTGAATTGAAGGTATCTCAATAGACACACAGGGCCTACAAGTGAAGGTGCATTTATCAAATTTACAAATAGGTCAAAAACCCCAAGAGATAAAGTTGTACCTTAGTGACATGGCCAATGAATTCTAAATAGTGTGTCCTTGTCCTAGGATAATGTAGATCCATGTTCCTAATTCACATGAACCTCACACAATTTCACAGTCAATTTACAATCATTGTTTTAGTCATGTAAACCCACGTTTTAGCTAGGTCATTTAAATTTTAGTACTTACTCCTTTTATCACATTTTTAAAATTAATAATTTGCATTAGTTTATGTGTGCTTGTTGTATAATTATACATTATGATTTACTCATCAATTTTTCATAATTAGATTAACCCATAATCTAAATTTTGATTAAACAATATTAATGGTTCTTTAAAACCCCAGGACATGTAATGGCCTCCAAATTAATGGCACCATGGGGTTTAGCTTAAACTTCTTTGTGCCCCTAGTCACCTTCAAGCATCCTATTAGTCAAGTTCAAAATAAAATCCAAGGCTTGATTAGGGTTTTTGTATGCTTGTATTTGAGGAAAAAACATTTGTGATAATTCACCAAAACTTATAAAATGATAATTACCTTATCTAATATCCCAAATCAATGAATGCAATAGACACTAACTTAAACACTTATCACCATATTTGCATTTTATGGTTTATACCTTTCTTAAAATGTTTTAAAATATTGTTTGAAAAAACATACACCTTATAACAATACACTTAGCCCACCTTATGTTCAAATGCTCTTCTGACAATGTTCAACCATGCACCAATAAGTGCATTATGATTAAGATTACAGGTGGTGTGATGATTAGTAGAAAGACATTCAAATATTCCTACTTGTACCTTGTGGCAACCACACAAGCACAATAAGTATAATGCAAGTCCTTCTCACTATTCAAGTGATTCATCAAAGTTTCTTCTTATTACTAAGTCAAGGTCCCTTCATGTGACAACTTGACAAACAACTGGTCAATAACATAAAGTATGCATATAACCACTTAGTTTATCCCATTTTAGGCATGGTTTTAGTCTCAACATCCAAGGGATATGACACATCCTTGCCAAGGATAAGGTTTTTATGATCCATAAAGAATTTTTATTTTATACTCTCTACAAAACATCTTACCAAACCTTAGAAGGGGACATTTCAAAGGCTAAAGGGATGCCAAATAATGTGAACATATTTTTTTTGATCCACTTCTACTAGAAAATATTCAACTGTTTTGGGATCTACATCATACTCTCGTGGTAAAATTGAGTTTTTGCTCATTGTACCTCCATCCAGAGGCTTTGTAAAAGGCATCAAGGAATTTGTTGCATCAGTAAAGAGGGTTTGTATAATAGAGAAAAACAAATCTCCAAACCCTAAATCTTTCATCAATGCAAAAATGAAAGACCATTTGATATGGTCATAAGCTTATTCAAAATCCACTTTAAGAAACAAAGTCTTCTAATGAGAGGCACAAGCACATTCCATCCCTTCCCATAAAGCAATGATGTTGTTAAGGATGTAATGAATTTTAGTAAATCATGTTTGTTCTAGTCTAATAATTGCAAGAAAGATGTGTTGTAAGGGGAATATCATAGCTTTAGTAAATTTATATTAGAAAATTGACAATAGAATGAATCTCCAACTCATAACGAGCTTAGGATTTTTTAGTTTAAAGATAGATTTAATATTTCCTTGATCAATAAATTTTTATAGAGAACTTCACGATAAATTTGAAACATATTTAGTCCCAAAAAATGACATATAATTCTATAGAAATCACAAGAGAACCTATCAAATCTTGATACTTTATCATTAATAATTTTTCCATCCCCACAAACAACTCTTTTTGATAAAAAATAATACACTGCAAAAATATTGAATAAATGAACTAAACATATGAAAAACAATATTAATACATTCATACACAATTGACCTCATTCCATAGAATCCTCTTGAACTTTAAACACAAATTTCTAATAATTTAGAAACCCTGAAAAAAATCTCGAAAAAAATTTTGTAAGATGATCATGAAAAACTTTAATGTGCTCTATGAGTGGCTTGACCTATGCTTGGCCTCTAAAAATCCGAAAAAATGAATCAATCTTCCCAAAACAATCTAAAATTGTATTTTTATCCTCTTAGATGCCTTCGTTTCCCATGATGATACATCATTGCACGTGTGAGGTAATGTAGGGGATGTCGATGCTTCAGTCTCCCCGACAACATTCAAGCGATTGATGAGCTTTCTTTGTCTAGTGATTTGAGTGAATGCAAGTCAGCAAGCTAACAAAGTGTCTAAGAGCGATTCAATGAGAAGCAAAGCCTGTGTCAGTTCCAAGTTTATGTGAACCGTTGACTCAGCTGGTGTCAGTTCTGTGTGTGAACCGTGGGCACGATCCGTGCTAGTTCTGTGCGGGTGTTTGTGAGCAGTTCTTGGTCTCCAATTTCGTGAAGCAAAGACTAGGTTGTCTTGGGCAGAGAGTGATCAGACTCGGGAGGGGAATTGTTCATTGTAATCATACGAGTGGTTCCGAGCATTATCGGCTGAGCCCGACTCGGTGTGGTTGTTGTGTATGCGGCCAGTTGGCCCCGATTATTGTACATAGGACCGGATTGTCCTGAGATGTGAATAAAATACACGTTACTCCCAGCTTTCTTGCATTGTGCGAATGTCCATTGTGTGTTGGGCTGTTTTCCCGATCTTTGCAAGTGAATGTTTGTTTTCTGCTGCTAATCCGTTTATGAATGCAAGTTTGTTATCCACTGGGTTTGTGGTAAGCTTGTGCAGGTAAACACTAAAGGTGTAGTCCGTAGTCCATGTGAATCCCGCCGCAAAGGGGGAATCCTGACTGGTCAAGCGCTGCCACACGTGGGTTCCAGGCTTCGAAAAGCTAGCCCCGTGACAGTTGGTATCAGAGCACTAGGTTTGTGTTTTAAGGGATTGTGTTTGCCTGGAGTCAAACAGTCTTGTGTCCCTTCCCCTGTCGAGTCAGTCCAGCGTGGGTCTGGTGTAACTGAGTCAGTATGGCAGGAGATCCGTTCAAGAAGATGAAGCTCAGCAAAATGGCCGGTTGGGGCCGTGGGCAACGTCCGAACAAAGGTGAAGGTGCAAGAGGTGGCCGTAGCCATGTTGGTAAGGTGATAGAGCCTGCAGATGGTGAAGGCCTTGTTGAGCAAGTTAATGCCCAATTCTAGTTGATTAGGGACCAGGTGGGCACGAGATTTGACGAGCTCGAGGAGAGGGTGACTACCTTGGAGTAGCAGGTGATCGATAGGGATCACACTATCAGAGAACTTACTGAGAAGTTGGAGGAGAGCTTGATGCTCCAAACGAAGTTGCAGGATGAAGTGACTTTAGTCCGAACAGGAGTGTCGGGTTTGGCGATTGCATCAGGGTCCAATTCTTTTCCAGCTGTAAATCTTCCCGAGTTGAAGGAGCCAGAATGTTATGACGGTGATAGGGATGACCGTATTCTGGATAACTTCTTCTGGAGCATAGGGGAGTACCTGGCAAGTTTCGAAGGAATGCCAGGTGCACAGGAAGTGCGAGTTGCAGCAAGGTACCTTACGGGTGCTGTGAAGGTTTGGTATAGAAACCTGGCTAATGACATTGCATCAGGGAGTTCAACGCGGAGTTTGGACTCTTGGAAGGATCTGAAGGATGCCCTTGAGGCTCAGTTCCGACCTGGAAATGCAGCATGGTTGGCAAGGATCCGGTTGAGTCGCTTGAGACAAGTGGGGGAGATGGGTGAGTAAATCCATGCTTTCCAAAGCCTTTTGTTGGAGGCTACCAACATGTCGGAGGCAGATAAGTTGTTTTAGTTTACTCAGGGTCTGCAGCCATGGGCTCAGGAGGAGCTCCGTATCCATGAAGTGTCCGATTTTAGTGAAGCAATTACTGTGGTAGACCGTCTCTCAGATTTCAGAGAGGGTTTTTCATCCGGAAACACCTTGGGCCCTTGCGCACCCAGCTGGGGTGGCGTTGTTAAGGGGTTGGGGAAGTCTTCGGGGAAGCCAGGTGGTGACCAGAGAAGGAGGCTTAGCCCGTTACCGTCAGAGGGATCTAGTGAGTCCGGGGGCACTACCACAAGTGACGAGATGAAGTCACAGGGTGGGCGATCAAAGGGGAAGCAGTCCCATTTGAAGTGTTGGACGTGTGGTGGGGATCACTATAAGTGAGATTGTCCGAACTAGTAAGGTTGGTGTTTGCAGTTCAGATGGGGGAGTCCGGATGAACTGGTGTGAGCAGGTAGGAAGCGTGCTCACGAGATCTCAATGCTGAAGGAAAGCTTGAGTTCGGAGGTGGCAGTAGTGTAGCATGCTGGGTTGATTATTGCGGATAGTGGGCTCGCGGACTCGAGTGTTCTGCAGTTGGAAGTCAATCAGTGTAGCCGTGTGATTTTGGCTCCCAGTCCTTCGGGTGTCCAAGTAGGCTTGAGCAGTTACAAGTCATCCGTGTTGTGCTGAGGCAGGGTTTGCCCAGGTTGGGTAAGTGGCAGTTTTCCTACATTTCTGTGTTCTCTTGTGTCTGATCTGTTGCGCACGTGCAAGGGGAAGGTTGGGCAGAGGAGTGAAATTGGGAGGATGGAATTGGTGTTGGGTCGAATATGCTAAAGAGTGCAAGAATTGGCGAGGAGTCAGTGGATTTTGCATTGCTTGGTGGCAGTTGGGATGGTGAAGGGCAGCGTGTTCCTTTTTCCCGTAGAAGTGGAGTGGTTTCTTCATGGCCATGGCGTATACCCAGTGAAGCATCAGTTGGTTTGTCACCGTGGGAAGATAATTGGTCAAAGTTACATCACTTTGGTTTCTGAGGAGAGTTCGGTGAAGAATTCGTTACCTGTAGATGGGCCTGGGGTGTTTGATCTGAAGAGTTGTCTTTTGCCTGTTATACTCTTGGTTGAGATTTCAGTACTGTTGGAGGGAAGTTCGTTGGAGCCATTTTCCTCCGCCCCGCGTTTGGGGGTAAGCAAGATCTGGATTGGTCTTGCAAAGCTGCATCAGTATGGTGTGGCGTGGGTAGACAAGTTGTGTCTACGTGTGGATGCTGCCGGAGATTCAGTTGGTTTCTCAGTGGTGTAGTCAGTCGGGTTCTTGAACAGGAAGTTGGAGAGCAGACAGTGGGCTACGTGGTGGTTGAAGCAGTGCTTGGGAAAGTTCGGTCATGAGTTTTGACCTAGTCTCTTGACTCAGTGGGGGCCCGTATGGGAGGAGTGTTCTCTTGGTCCGTGAGTTCAGTAAGGAGGCGTTATCTCTGGACTTTGGCGAGTGCGCTTGTGTTTAGAAGGAGATGGTGGAATTGTTCGATGGGGTCACTTGGATTGTTGTAGCGACAGAGTCCTGTAGAGTGGAACATCAGGAGCCGTTTTCCACGCCCCAGTGTTTGGGGGTTGACAAGATCTGGATTGATCTTGTGAAGTTGCATCAGCAGGGTGTAGCTTGTGTAGACAAGTTTGTCTACGTGGTCTCTTAACTCAGTATGGAGCCCGCAGAAGGGATGTTTGATTCTCTTTGGTTCTTGGGTTTGAAGAAGGGACGTGTTGTTCTCTTGACTGGAAGAAGCTTGGTAGGGAGATGCGTTTCTCTTAGCTTTGGGTTTGGAAGGTGGTTGTGCAGATTTTGACCTGACTTGGAAGGAGCTTGGTAAGGAGATGTGATTCTCTTGGCTTTGAGTCTAGAAAGGGGTTGTGCTAATTACTTAACTCTGGAAGAGCTTGAACAGGGGATGGTATTCTCTTGGCTTCGGGTCTGAAGAAGGGACGTGGTGATCTCTTGACTCCGCAGAGAGCCTGGAAAGAGCGTAGTGAACTCCTAGCTTGGGTCTGAAGAAGAGATGGGGTAACCTTGGCTCCGGTTTGAGCCCGGGCGTGAAGTTGGTTGACCTATGGTTTCCTGCCAGTGGAGTTTGCCGGCGTCGGGGACGTCGCCGATCTTTAAGTGGGGGAGATTGTAGGGGATGTCGATGCTTCAGTCTCCCCAACAACATTCAAGCGATTGATGAGCTTTCTTTGTCTAGTGATTTGAGTGAATGCAAGTCAGCAAGCTAACAAAGTGTCTAAGAGCGATTCAATGAGAAGCAAAGCCTGTGTCAGTTCCAAGTTTATGTGAATCGTTGACTCAGCTGGTGTCAGTTCTGTGTGTGAACCGTGGGCACGATCCGTGCTAGTTCTGTGCAGGTGTTTGTGACCAGTTCTTGGTCTCCGATTTCGTGAAGCAAAGACTAGGTTGTCTTGGGCAGAGAGTGATCAGACCCGGGAGGGGAATTGTTCATTGTAATCATACGAGTGGTTCCGAGCATTATCGGCTGAGCCCGACTCGGTGTGGTTGTTGTGTATGCGGCCAGTTGGCCCTGATTATTGTACATAGGACCGGATTGTCCTGAGATGTGAATAAAATACACGTTACTCCCAGCTTTCTTGCATTGTGCGAATGTCCATTATGTGTTGGGCTGTTTTCTCGATCTTTGCAAGTGAATGTTTGTTTTCCGCTGCTAATCCGTTTATGAATGCAAGTTTGTTATCCACTGGGTTTGTGGTAAGCTTGTGCAGGTAAAAACTGAAGGCGTAGTCCGTAGTCCATGTGAATCCCGCCGCAAAGGGGGAATCCCGACTGGTCAAGCGGTGCCGCACGTGGGTTCCAGGCTTCGAAAAGCTAGCCCGGTGACAGGTAAGCTTAGGGATATCGGTGCATTTCCTTAGTCTTAGGGTCCTATCCGCTTAGAAAGAACTTTTTTTAAAGCCTATTTCATGTGCCTTAGAAATTCTCTTTTAAGTTTTTAAAAATCTTTCAATCATGTATGCTTATTTTATTAATTTATCTAATTATTTGGCCCACTTAATAAAATTGTCTTACTTCTGCCTTTACCACATGAAACTTACATTGTATCATTGATGTGCATTTTAATTTTCATTATTTCTCATTCATATTATATTGGTTAGTAGGTTGCATCTCTATATATTGGGTTGTGTGAATATAATTAAAATTATTTAATTTTATTAATTTTTTTAAATAATATTATATAATTTTTTTTTCATAAATATTATGAATGTAAAAAAAAAAAATAGTATTTTGTAAATATTAAGTGTAAGAAGAATATTTATTTTACTAATTTTTTTTGGAATTCATATATACTTAATCTCTATTTATCATTTTGGTTATTTCATTACAAAAATAAAATTTAAGTGACTCAATTAAATTTAGATATCTTACCAATTAATGTGTTATCTTACAAATTTTTATTTACAATATTATGAATATAATATAAAATATATATTTATATTTTATATTTATTTTATTTTATCTTTTAAAAAAAAATTACATATATTTTAAAATATTAATTTCATTTTCCATTCTTTTTAAAATAAATTTAATAATTAAATAAAAAACCTATAAAAATATTTTGACATAAATGAAAATAAAAAAATATTATTGAATATGATTTTTATAAAAGTTGACTAGTTCATAAGATCTAAACAATTGTTTAAATTTTATTTAGAATATTTTTTTGGGATTAACTTGTTCTTAAGATCTAAACAATTACATTTATTTCACTTCAATTTCTCTCTTTTTTTTTTAATAGTTGATGGTGGTGGTTCTTCTAAGGTGTTCTCTCCTTTTCTCCCATGCCTTTTTAGACCAGTGGAGGACAAAAGCACTTCCGTACAAACCCTATTCCTTGCTTATCCTTTACCAGGTCTAAACAAGCCAAATGGTTCATATGTAACTGTATTTTTGCTTTCTGCAGGGCTAAGAAACTGTCGTGAAGAAACAATCTACACTCACCTCGATGATATCCAGAGGTTTGAAGTTCATGCACGCTACTCAAGGTCAGAAGTTTGAGTTGCAGTTGCTGATGACTGTTGGTTTATATAACAAGAAACATTGGTGTCTCATAGCTAATTTTGTTTGTAGTTATTGAAGATCTTTCTTATTTTGATCCGATTATGCTCAAGGCATAAGGCTCAAGGCTCAAACACTACTCCTTTGGACAGAAGCTTGAATTGGTGAGGTTCAGGGTTTAAATTTAAGCCATATTCATTGATCTCCATAATTCCAGCTAAGAGTTGTACTAGGGGGACAAAAAAGGTAGCTCCCATATCACCACCACCATAGCAAGACCCTACTCAGTAGGATCATGAACAATAATAAAAAAATTTATGTGGAGGTGGAAAGGGTCCATATTATATTGAGTTAGACAAGGACCTCAATGTGGATTAGGATGAGGTTGTTTAATATGACTAAAATCTAAATTAGCATGAGAATGAACCAAGTAAATTGTTAATTTGCATATTTCAACTTATTACTTAGATTTAAATTTTATCCTTAATTACTTAGTTAATTTAATGCTTTGACTTTATATATGACTAGATCTGGGGTCGATTATTCTACTTCATGAGTGTAGATATTTTGGCTATATGGAGGATCATGATCATGGATACCCTGATCAACATTTTTAGATGGGCACCGATATGACTAGAGATAAGGTGATAATAGATCTTGAATTTCTTATCGGGATAGGTCAACACACTGATGTCTTTCCTTTAGCCTACCATGCATCTATAATGTTGACTACATTGAGAGTGGAAAACAATACTCTAAAGGTAAGATCTAAGAGAATGGAGGCCCTAGTGGACATGATGGTATCCAAATAAAGGTTGGGATTCTTATATCTAGTAGGCATGATACACAACCTCATAAGAAGGCACCAATGGGAGGAGAGATAGGAGCCCTCGAGATAAAATGACAATTTCTCAAGGTGATTCTAGTATGAGACACCATAGTATCCGCATCCCCCATCATTATAATATATTATGATCCTCTAAGAGGAGTAGGATGGGATTTTGAGCTATTATACATATCGATACATATTGTACACCTTTTATTTTTTATTTTTATGAGAACTTGAGACACATTGGCCCTCTACAGAGGTGCTTTTACTAGAGACTTATGCTGTACAAACTCAACAATTATCATGATATATGTGGAGATATTTTTATTTACATTTTATTGACTTGTCATTATGTGGTATGGGCTTTAATTTACATGTTTGCTTCTTAGTTAATGCACTTTAGATGACTAGGCATGTGATGATATACCATGTATTTCTCTATTTTTGATAAATGATAAGGATGATGCTTATATATGTGATTTTTTTAATGCAAATGATGTAATATGATGGATATATATGAAATTAAACATGTGCTAACAATTATTTTGCAAGTGATGACCTAGTTATTTTTACACATAACACATGACATCCAATTTGTAATGGGGGAATGAAAAGGGAGATATAATAAATGTGAGATGATAAATTATGAAAACCATGAATCAAAATTTCATAGGAAAAAGGAAGATGACCTAATCCTTATTAGCAAAGGGGAAATTTTACTTCTTTCTAAACTTACAAAATACTAACTTTGTTGACTTCATCTAGAGATAAATAGCCCTGACAGAATCAATTTATGGGATAAATTTACCTTTTTCATCATAGGCATGTAGACAAGCTTTCTAAATAACTTTTTATTTAGATTCTTTTTTATTTAATATTACTTTTGCATTTAACTTGTTCTTTTTTTGTAACCCCCTACACCTAATCTCGTGTGATTAGGAAGACACATGGATCATCACCAAAGGCTAGATGTAGGTGAGTAAGGGGTACCTCTTCCTAATGTTAAACCCACATAACCAATAATATGTGAGGGCTCACCATTCAAGGTTAACAAGGGAGAGAAACATGGAATTTAATTTTGATTTTGCATAAGCTTTTGACAAGAGTGTTTTTATATTTTCAAGGACTTTACTCTAAAATATTGGCCCCATGCCATTAGTAAGATGCAAGGGCTCGTCACTAAAGACCAATATATATGAGTAAAGTTATCTCCATAACTGAGAAATGGTTGAGGGAATGTAAGCTGGAAGAAGTTCAAAATAAAGGTTCCCTATAATGTGCATCAATGGTTAAACCACCATCCTGAATAAGCTCTTCTAATCGGCTTATTGCTATCTATGATGTAGGTAATTCCAAGCCTAAAACTAGAAGGGGTCCTGTCATCAGAGAATCCAACAAATACATCACAACTATTATACCCCCTCGTGCCACCAAATCAAAAACTAAAAGCAAGAGGAAGAAGAAGATTTCTGAGAGAATAGTTGTAGACTTGAATTCTAAAGAAGATTCAGGAGAAGCAACAAATGATAAAGACTCTAATTCACCAATGGAAAAAGAAATTAGTGCAAAACAATAGATAAAGGTTGCTTTAGAGTCTATTGACCTGATGATGATTTTAGATGTGCCTTCTGATCAGTTAAATACTAGTAAAGAAGTTTTGGCTTCTACACCCAAATGGCTAGAAAGTTTGATCAATGACAAAAGAAAAATAGTCTCATTTTCATTGCCATTGGAGGACATGGTTAGCAAGTGCCTAGGGAAGACTCCTAAATCTAAGAAGCTAAAAACAACATCCAGGATAGACGTCGACCCCAACATAGGAAACTAGAGTGTAGAAATACCCTGGCCAATAATTAATGAGGAAGTTTAACATCCTATAGTTCAAGATTTTACAATTGAAAAGATAGATCTTGGGATTACATCATGTGTCATAAAAGGATAGTTAGCCAAAATTGGAAAGATGAAAAAGATAAAAGGGAGTTAAAATAGACCTTGTGGTCAATAACAGAGTACATTGATGCCATTCATAACCTAAATCCACAACCTATTGCCCAACTGACCCTTTTTTGATCCAAAATCACCAGTCAATCAAAAGATGATGGACCAGATACACAAAAAAAAAATGGTTGTTAGGGTAGTTGATGATTGGTTGGATGACATCATCTATAAAGGTATGAAATACATTCATGAACTAAAGAATATATATGATCAAACCACAGCTACCATCAATGACTTGAAAACATAGAATGCTTCATGCATAAAAGATGGCGGTAAATGGATGAATGTGATGAATCAAATTGACAAAGTATAGAAGTATGGGATAGCAAAATTTTTATCAAAAAATAATTTGACAGGTTTGAATGAGCATATGCTTTATAAAAGTAAGAAAAATATTGAATGGAGGAATTTAGTATCACAACAAGGGTGAATTGAACTCACAAATATGATCAAAGAAATAACTAAATTCACTCAATCATTACAACATTATCTACAGTGGATTGATGTAAACTACATAAAGGATGATGGAGAACCAAAAAAAGACATCGATACTATGATTCAATCCTTCAGGGAAAAAATCAGCTTCGTTAAAGAAAGTGACAACTTATTAAACAAAAATTTCTCTCAAATTTCAAAGGTGAAGTCACTTATTTATCTCTACATCGACACACTCTTGGAGCACATGGATAATATGGGGAAATTTTGGAGGGAGAAAGACATCTGGAAGGCAAGAATGAAACACATCAACATCCCTAATTTCTAAAAAATCTAAGAATTTGTTACAGCATCTCAAGAGTGGAAAGCACAACTTATCTCCTCTACTGAACAAAACAAATATGGAGATTCTAATTCATCTCCCCAGTCTTAATCTTACTTGAATAATCTTTTATTCAGTTAGTTTTCTATTTAAAACTTGGTTTTTAAGTGAGTTTGTAAAAACTAAACTCCCATATGGGTCAGAGTTACTTTAACTCTAGGTTTGGTTTAAAATATCGGGTAATTAGGGAAACTATATATGTGTTTTTGTTGGTTAAAACACAAGGGAGATATATTATTTTTAAAAAAAAGAAAAGAAATAAGAGGTTTTTAGAGCTAAGATATATTTCTCAGGATTTTTGTAGCTTTTTGTGTTTATGGTATTTTGATTAGCTTGTGTAGATACCCCTTTGTTATTATTAATAGGCATGCTTAAAGTTTTGTGGAGTTTGGTTTTGGATGTTTTGTCTCCCTCAGAACTAAATTTTTGACAGGTTTATTATGAAAAAGGTTTTAATCCAGTATAAAAGCTTAAATCAAAGTAATTGAACACTTTAGTCTTTCATCTGATGAGGGACCAAATGTTCAGGTTTGAAACGTCATGATACGATTTATTTTCTTACAGGTGACTCGAAAAAACCATTTTTCTAACTCATTATGGACTCTGGAAATATATTCCTTTCTCATTTAACATAGTTATCAGAATAAAAGTTTTACAAAACTGATGGAAAAGGATGATCTGCCTAGCTCTAGTCTTATAGTTTATTAGTGCTAACTATCAGGGTTACAACACATACTTGAAATCTATGGTAGCAATAAAATAATAATAAAAATACATATGCAGAAAAGAAAACCCCATGGATGGCACTCCAGTCTCATTGAAATATCTTGCTCCAAGTGCAGTCTGCAGACTGAAGAGACCATCGAGCTTTGAGCTTATCAACCATTGGCGGTGTGGCCAAAATTCTAGCATATCCCTTGCTGGGAGTTTAATTAAGAAATGGAGTTTCCATATATCTCTTCTAATCCTTTCATCATGGCCTAGCAGAGATAAGTACAATTTAGTATAATATCTCTGAAAGTAACACATCAATTACTCCTTAGTAAGTCTTATTATTGTTCAAATGGAACTTAGTTTTAGCTCTAAGGAAAGAAACCTAAATTATCTCTAATTTGCATAAAATTTATTACACTGTGTGCATGTCTCTTTTGAAGAGCTTATGAGAATGAACACACTACACCTCCACAAAAGGGAGATCATGAAAATTGATGATACAAGAACACCATAAAGAGATATGGTTTATTGACTAAACATTATTGAAAGTATCCGTGTTCCAAATTAACCAAGGCTTGATTTTTCCCAAGCTTTCCAAATGCTTTTAATTAGAAAGGGCCAAATGGTAAAGTCGTGGAATCCTAATCCCTCCCAAGTTGCTCGACTGTAAGGAGAGCCTTTAGCAATACAAGTTTAAAGGATTTTTTTACATGCCATGTTCCCTTCAATGGCTCGGATAATTCATTTTGCACAAATAGAACTATTTTGGCAGCTAATGTCAAGACACCCCAACCCCCATGCCTCCATAGGGAGTAAATAGTACTCCCAAGCTACTTGATGAAAACCCTTCCCATGGTCAGAACTATCCCAAAGAAAGTCTTTGAGCAAAATTTCAAGTTTGTGGTACCTCTATGAGGATTTAGATGGGACCTAACAAGAGGAACAATAGACATGTGTTGCAGAGAGAATTTTAGAAAGATTTTACAATTCTCTGCTAAGGAGAGTGGCTTAGTGACCCAATATAAGAGTTTCTTCATGACTCGTTCAATGACATACTACCAAAGATGGGAGGGGGTAGCTTGAAATGCAAATGGGATACCATTGAATTGAAATATTTCTCATTGTTGAATCCAATTCCACTTATATATTCACAACCAAGGAGGGTAAGATTGGAAATATTGCTTACAACATTGGGTATTTTTCCATTGAATATTGGAACCCAAGGCAAGGCATAAAATATCAAGACATTGCATAACATGCTTGATATTGTCTTCTTCCTCAGTAAGAGTGAGGAAAGAGTTGTCAAAACAATGTCCATTAACAAGCTAAGTAGACTGATCCAAAGGAAGGGAGATACCTTTGACAAGACCTTGAGTTTTTGCATTTGTTAATAAGTATAACCAAAAACCATCTGTAGCTACAAAATATGACACAAGGGAAAGAGGAAAACCTTGACTAATAGAGTGAAACAAACCAAATTTATTTCGAGTGCACACATTCATTGATAGACACGTTGAGGAATCTACAAACAACATTTGGATTGACTAGAGGAACTTAGGACCAAACTCCAATGCCTATAATATAGTAAAAATGAATGTCCATTCAATGTGGTCATAGGATTTCTCAAAGTCAAATTTGATAAACAATGCTTGTTGATTAGACCTATGTGTCCACTCCATCCTTTATTTTATTGTAATTATGTTATCTATTATATATCTATTTTTATAAATCTTGGTTTCAAAGGGCTAACAATCAAAGGAAGGATATGGTGGATGTGTAGCATGAGAGTTTTGGCAATAATATTGTACGAGATATTGAGTAGCGTGATAGGCCACTAATTTTAAATTTACACAAGATCACTTGATTTAGGTATGAAATTTATATGCCCTTTGTTAATGATTTATCCAAGGGTTTTTGTAATGTAAGCTTTGCAATAAACTTGAAACAAGTCCTGTCCAACACCTTATCCCAAAACACTTTGTAAAATTCACAAGGAATTGGATTGTGTGGAGCCCGTAGTACTGCTTAGCATGGAGAATTGGATTGTGTATAATTTTTCAATGAATTTGAAATATTTCAAAAATAAATGGAAGCATATGAAGCAATCCCAAACAATCAGATAACAACTAGTTCCTCTAATACACCTAGTACTTCTAGTATCAACACTTTTTTAATATTAGAGACCATCTATTTTCCTAGTCAAAAGGACCATGAAGTAGAAGAGAATACATATGAGGTGCATAATTTCCAGCAATATCAAAAGAGTTTTTACTCGCTAAGAAGCGCAATACAACAACCCCTCACTACATTCACTCCTCCCAATAATAGAGACATGCCTCCTAATCTTGAAGCTAACAACGATCCTCCTCCACTAGAGGGAAGTGATCAACATTTCCCTAACAATTAATGTGTGACCATTAGCAATGGAGGCTACAACATCATGGAAGATATAAAGAAGATTAAGGCGAACAACACCTTATAAGAGAGAGAGACTTATAGAACAACAATTTTCCAAGTGGAGTCTAGTAACCAAAACTCCAAGTCAGGGAGCTTGACCTAGTAATTATTTCTGTTGAGCATGAGGACTTAACCCCACCCAACTAGTTTTTGAGCCCGCACGAGAATGGAACAAGAGACTTATAGAACAACAGTTTTGTAAGCAAAGTCTAGTAACCAAAACTCCAAGCGCAAAAGCTTGTCGTAGTACTTATTTTTGTTGAGCATGAGGACTTAACCCCACCCAACTAGCTTTTAAGTCCGCACAAGAATGAAACAAGAGACTTATCGAACAATAATTTTATAAGTGGAGTCTAGTAACCAAAACTCCAAGCTAGGGAGCTTGACCTAGTGCTTGTTTCTATTAAATATGAAGACTTAACCCCATTCAACTAACTTTTGAACCCACATAAAAATAGAATAAGAGACTTGTAGAACAACAATTCTACAAACAAAGTCTAGTAACCAAGAAAACCCTCACATAAACTAACACAAATCATTGAACATTAAAAATTACTTTTAAAAATTTTAACTAAGAAAACTCTTCAGACCAAGTAGAAGACAACACCAGCAAATGTACCCATCCATAAAAATAAAAGCAAAGTTCGCCTTCCCTCTTTACAATTAAGATGTTTCAAATGTACACAATTATAAGCCTTTGCAGATGTTATGCCTATTAGAATTTGGGGAAAATTAGGATTGATTAAAAACTGCGATTGAGTCCCGTTAAGTTTGATCGAATAATTGTTAAATATACAAATACAACCACCTTTTGAGAAGGTGTACAATAAAAAATTATATAATAATTAAAGGGACACCATTGGCCAATGTAATAAAGTAACAGTTATTAGTGTGTTCTTTCAAATATGTTGGCGGACTAGCATAACTTTGTCCGGGCCACCTTTGGGTAAAAAGTCGATGGACGCCTAATTTGACTTGCTCAGGTTGACATGGAGGATCTCCGTGCAAGTCAAATTATATAGTTTGCCTTGGAATTAAACATTTGTACGTTTGGCTGCCGTATTTGTTTATAAGCGTTTTTATCTTTAAGTTTTTCTTCGATCCAAGTAAAATATAAATATTATTTCGAAAGATAGTTCATTTTCTTCATATAATTTTTAACCAAAAACATGCGTGTTTTGCGAGACAGGCCACGGGACAAAATCGAATACAACCAATTTTGTCTGTAACTGCACTAAATTGGGAAAATCCTTACCAATTGCTAGGTAACTCTTGCAAAAATTATATATATAAATAATATATATAAAATTCTACCTAAATCATTTCATAAGGTTTAATATTATATTAAAAATTATTCGTTCTTACAATGTATAAAATTATTTTGATACAATCTAAATGGGATGCAAATAATTATAAATTTAATAAAATTTAAGTATGCACATAATGACTCCTCCCCTGTCTTACCCTCCACACCTATAATTAGATATTAAATTTGACAATCAACCTTACCTATCAAAAAACAAAAAAAATATGACAACCATCCATTTAATATTGGCCCTTAAATGCTAGGAGAGTTCAAGGTTAAAGAAAGAAACACCAAAGGCTATAATAGTTAAGATTTTTCACCACTCTATCACAAGTTTCAATTTAAAAAAAATTGAAAATGCATTCTTATGTCTATTAATAAAAAATATATATAGATAAAAGTACATGGCTAAAAGGGTGGTCGATTGGTAGTCATTGTTCAAAATAAATGATAGCTAGAAACAAAATTATAGTTGAAAAAAACATATAACTAGCATCAAACAACACCAAACGATGGTGGTGGAAAATCATCATTAAGAGGGATGGTAAGCCATGAAGAGGGCTCCCCCAAAGGAATATCCAAGGCTATCCATCCATATTGAGTATTATCTTACACACCCATAGCCACATGGACTCCCCACCCAGGCTACAAGGCAATGAGCATTTTAGTATCCATGCCAATTTGAGCATGAGAGGTCCAATGAGATGGCCTAGGAACTCCAACTACTTTACTAAAAAGGAGGGGGGAGGATCAAATATGTGATCGACTTCACCAATGTCCATGTGCTAGTAGAGGAAAGCCTTGTGGTGGGATATTGGGAGGAATCTTGCTCACGGTACAAGGAGCTATCCTATAGTGGTTAAGAAACACTCAAAAGTGTTAAAATTTCGAAGAAACTTTCATGGTTTGCCCTTGAATATGAAATAAGGAAGAGGCGAGCAGATAAAATTTATCATTAGTGGAGAATTGTTGTGAAATATTCTCATTACTGAAGATAACATAATTCCTAGCTTGTCAAAGTTGAAAAAGACAAGAAGCTCTGAAAAAATTGAAATGAAGAAAATGTAGGTTGGCCACTGGGCATAGTCTCCAAACAAAGCCATCCTCCAAAAAATGTAAGGGTAAGTGCATGGAATTGATGGGACAAAAGGTGGTTAACTGTGAACATTTTCATCTTCTTCTGAAAAAGGATAAATCTCAACTTGTATTGATTATTTGAGATGTATACACTCAAAATTTCAAAATGATATAAGAACATGAAGTGTAGCATTTCGATTGAAGTTTCTAAAATACTATTTTTTATTAAAATGGTCAATAATAAGTAGGTCAAACATCTTAAATTTGAAGAGGGACTCATATTTTTCAAAAAAATATAGTAGATAGCCAGTTGTACACCCCTTCATTTTTTGAGCATTTTAGTAGTGTTTGAAACCCTTTGGTGGAAAGTTAGATAAGATCATCTAGTTTGCAACCTATATTTTTTTATAAAAAAAGAATACTTTTAAAATTAATTTTACAATTAAATAGAACCTGAACACTAATAAAAAATGGATAGACGGTCATGCACCCCTAACCGCCACCCCCTGTCCTTGCTCCACAACTACCTCATTTTTTTTCAATTTGTAACCATATATATATTTTTAGATTTGGATTAATGAAATAAAAGATAAATAAATATAAACGTGTATAGTTGTGGAATATAGTGGTTTAAAATAGACATACTTAGAAATCAATATAAATTCAAACCTTCAAATAGTAAAAAAATTAAAAAAATCATATATTTGGAAAGAGAAGAGTGTGCTCTACATCATAGCATTAGTTTTATAAAATGTCTCAATAAAATTCATGTGTTTATGATGGTGGAAGTTGGATTTTGTTATTTTTAGTCAAAAACACATATTTGATTGTGTGTTAGTAGGTTCATGCCTTAGGCTCAGGAATCCAAGCCACTTTTGAGCCTATAGGCATGTTTTTGAAATTGGATATAAGAAAAGCATGTATGTGTTATAACATGCATGTGTTTATATATCAAGAAACTATTTATGTTTATCTTTTGATATATATGTGTTTTTATGTATGGAAGAACTTTATGTGGACAATCACACATTGATTATTTGCATAAGCATTGGCCCTTGATAGAGTAGATGAGGGTTTGAATTTTTATTTTACAAGGTAAAATGAAAATTTGATCCAATCGATTCAACAAAATTGAGGAGATATGGAGCAATAACTAGTGTTGGAGTCACCTCGAATCAATAGGGAATGAACCACTACAGAGTGAAAGTTGGTGAGTGTTGGATTCCCTAGTATCTAG
>JARHVA010008153.1:422500-460000 GCA_037957365.1 Torreya grandis
AAGTTTATTTAAAAATGATACATAAAACTATTTAAACATGCACTTACCACAATATCATGGTCATGATTTTGATGCTCAGTAGGGTCAATGTCAGGATGAGCCTCAGGTACATGAGTGTGAAAAGGAGAAACAACATGAGTTGGTTCCCTATTAATCATCTTAATGGGACTATCATATGTCATCAAATAACCCTGCATAGATAATACATTCCTAATAGTTAAAGCACAAGTATAGATTAAAATTATTAAAACAAATCTATATTTAAAATTCAACATTATAAGTTAACATATCTTAGTTAGTTGATGCATAGATGAAATTACAAAAATAATTCCTAAGTCTGTTCCTACCTATATCAATAGAAGAGTCTCCATTATGGTCATCAACTAAAAAAAAATATATATGATTCACACACACACACACACACACACACACACACACACACACACACACACACACACACACACACACACACACACACACACACACACACACACACACACACACACACACACACGTATATATGTATACAATACATCAAGAGTCTCCACTATGGTCATCAACTAAAAAAACAAAATATGATTCACACACACACACACACACACACACACACACACACACACACACACACACACACACACACACACACACACACACACACACACACACACACACACACACACACACACACACACCAAAAAAAAAAAAAAAAAAACACATGTATTGTATACATATATACGTGTGTGTGTGTGTGTGTGTGTGTGTGTGTGTGTGTGTGTGTGTGTGTGTGTGTGTGTGTGTGTGTGTGTGTGTGTGTGTGTGTGTGTGTGTGTGTGTGTGTGTGTGTGTGTGTGTGTGTGTGTGTGTGTGTGTGTGTGTGTGTGTGTGTGTGAAGTATAATATTAATATAAAATTACATTTATATAAGTATATATTGGTTGAGTAATAATAACATATGCTCTAGTAGACAACCTAAAATCTAGATGTGAAAAGGACAAGATTGTCTCCTCTTGCAACATTATAAATTACAATTATATTATTGAATTTTCTATGTAAATTAATTATTACCTTTTAAATACAAATATATATGAAATTTAAAATTTAAAATATATAAAATAATTGTATACGTGAAGGTGAGGTCTCCACACTAAATTTATGTGCTAATAATTCATCAGTCATAACCATAACATCTTGCCTCTCAGAAGCATTGCCATCCTCGTCTAAAGGTCTAGTGAATGTAGAACACCACAACATCTGAAGTAGTGTGGTTGGGAATCAACACTAAAATCAATGTCATAAATTCAGAATGATTTAGAATGAGGGTGTCAATAAGTGCATTAAACACATGCAAAACTTGTCAATCTCGATAACATCCTTTAATAAAGAGGGGATTGTCTCAGGGTGACATGGATTTTGGATAAGGAATCTTGTAATTTGATTAGGCACATGACGTGCACCTAGTCTATCTTGTAAATATCATTTTCATTGGACTTAAAACTTTGAATGGTCAGAATAATTATGAATTCTATTGAGAATAAATTTATAATAGATTTTCCTAAAAAAATACAAACGAACACCATGGTTGTTACAATTTGCATAATCAAATACCATCCACCATCAGTTTGGAAAATTCTCCCTTATCAAATTATGTTGGCACCAATAGATTAGGAAAAATTTTAATGATAATGGAGGTAGTGCATTAGTTTATGGATAAATGAATAATGCAAAAGAAATGTATTTTGTGATTTATTTATCATTCACATCACATGCTGACAATTTGTCAGCATGGTAAGCCCTACATCTTTATTTATAATATGTCCATATGTTAATTTGACATGTTATCAAGTCAAATTGGCCTTGTAATGACTCTAAATTATCTTCCATTGAAGTACATTGGGTGTTTCTCGAATGGGGGTCCCTCATTTTCTTAATTATTTCTTCAATTTATTGTTTATTTTTAACTATATGCACAACTAAATCATCCTAACTACCCAGGGGATATTATGGATTTGTATGAGGGATATGATGGCTAGGAGGATTAGAGGGTTAGAAGGGTTTTCTATTGCACTTTAATGGGTTACACAAACAAAAAAATAAATTGTTTTAACAAAAAATCCAATGTAAATCGAAAATAATTAGTAAAATTTATGTTAAATTATAGGAATTTAGTCTACTAACCTCTCCTCTCTCATGACATTGTCATTTTTTATGCAAACTCAAGTGAGCATGGTGTGTAGTGGCCGATTTTACTCCTCTTGGTAATGGTAGGTCAAAACACAAACATGGTCTATGATGTGGACAATAAAGGAGGAAAAAAATGAGCAATGATTTTTTTTTTAAATTTTAATATAATGTATTCAAAATGCTTATAAATTATTATGCATATACATGTTCTAGGTTTGGTGGCCACCAAGCCTACAGAAACATAACACTTACACTTTATATCAATAATGCATAATTTTTTCTATCCAATTTGTGAAAATTTCCATGAATTGGCCCATTAAATCAGTGGACTTACCCATAATTTAGGTGAAAAGGAATGAAAATTCATAGATGTATCTACTACCAAACCCCTCAGGCTTATGGGTAGGTTTAAAACAAGTACTTGAAAGTCTTTGGCCTACTACATGCATGACACTTCACATGAGAAATATTAATTTGATGCAATATCTTGCTAAGGGGAACCACTTGGTAGAATAAATGCCATTAAAATGAAGCTTGGGATCAATATTAGCTTCCTAGATTCAATTAATATGGGCAAGCCATTTCTTGGGTAAAGAGTTTAGACTTTACTAGTTGTTTATCTTACCAAGATCTAAAGAAAAGTGACTTGTAATTTGATACATAAGACTTAGAGAGTAATTTTTAAATGGTGTGCCACAATTCCAATGCCAATGTTTTCAACATGACACTAGTGGTGTAAGCCCCATATTGTGAATCATAACATTAGCTATAAGAACCTAAACACACAAAATAGAATGTATATCAGAAGCATTAAAATTATAATTTATCTATAAAACATGCCTATAGGCCAATATTTTGAATATATAGGATCTCAAATAGTATAAATGCCTTTTTTAAAATGTTGAAATGTTTTATTATCAAGAATCTTAGTAAGTGGAAAGATTTTGTTGGAAGTAATAACACACCACCAAATGTTATGATCATTGAAAGAAAGTCCAAATCTAAATTCATCACCAACCCATTTAAGAAATAGTTTGTCCCTCTCAAAGGCTTTCCAAACACTCTGAACAACAAAATACCCTCTAATATTGATAAGAGAAGAGATAATTAACAAATTAATAAGATCAATATTTTTCCAACTCGTCTTGTCATAAGGTAAACCTACATAAATGTAGTGCCAAAGTAGAAAATTTCAAGCTTTGGAGCTTTCAATGTTGCGAATAACCCATTTAGCATAGAAAATTATTCTCTACCTATAAACATCATTAATACCCATGCCTCCTTTTTCCTATTAGAGACAACAAACTTCATCCTATGAAAATCCTAATTTTTTTTGACATTATCCCAAATGAGTCCTCTGAGAAACTTTGCAAGCTTTTCTTAAGAAAATTTAGAAGTTTCCCAACAAAAATAGTAGTATGTATATGCAACCATGATAGCCTTGGTGCAAATTGGAATTTCCTTGTTAAGTACAAGGGTTTGGTGATATATAAAGAGTTTTTATTTTCTACTATCTAAAAAACATATTTATTTAAATTATGAGGGGAAATTTCAAAATCAAAAGGGAAGCCTAATAATTTGAACATCTCCCCTTTATTTTCCATTCCACTAAAAAATATTCAACCAATATGGGATATCTGCATGATATTTTAGTGATAACATTAAGTTTTGGCCCATTGTAACTCAATCTAGAGGATTTTCAAAATGAATCAATGAATTCGAGAGCTTTGTAAAACAAAACTTCATTCTTAATGAGAGTGAGTAAGGAGTAGTCAATGAAATGACCATTTATAAGATGATTCTTCCTATCTAGGAGCATAAATCATAAAATGAGATCTTGCTCAACTATGTGGGCCAAAACATAACCAAAAGGTTTTGTAACCAAAATATATAGTACACGGTCTAACAATAAACCTTGGCTAATAGAATGGAAAATGCCAAAGCTCTCAAACTTACAAACATTAATGGTTAAACAAGTTATTTCATCAAAAATGAGGGTTTGTACATTAGAGATAAACACAATTTTAAACCCTAAATCTTTCATCATGGTAAGAATGAAAGATCATTCAATATGGTCACAATATTTTTAAAAAATCAAGATTTAGAAACAAAATCTATAGATGGGAGGAATGATCCCATTCCACCCATTCCCACAAAGTAATAAAATTTTCAAGGATGAGACAAATTTTAATAAAACTTGTTTGTTCTAGTCTAAAAACTATAAGAAGAATGTGCCACATAGGAAACACCAAAGCTTTAGTAGGAATATTTTACAATACATTTAATAAGCTAATGAGTCTCCAACTAGTAATGAGATCAATATATCTAAATTTAAGGATAACTTTGATATTTACTTGATTAATAAATTTTCCTCAATAATTTGTTTGGAGAGCTCCATGGTAAATGTGAAGTAGGTTTAGCCCATTAAAATGTTATGTAGCTTTGTATAACTCAAAAGGGATCCCATCGACTCATGGTGCTTTATCATTAATATTTTTTTGTACCACACATACAACTCTTCAATAGAAAATAGTGCATTGTAAATATGTTGAGCAAGACCTAACATTGCAAGGAACAATGCCAATACATTCGTAAGAACCTTGATATTGATCTATAGAATCCTCCTATACCTAAAACACTTTGTAATGATATAAAAAGACAAAAAATTCTTACAAAAATGTGAAATGATCATTAAAAAAGATTAATAACTTTAATTTGGTCTGTAGCCTGCTTGGCCATTAAAATTTTGAAAAAAATGATACAATCTTTTTTTAAAAAAATATTGATTGTATTTTAGATCCTTTTAAGTGCCTCTATTTCCCATGATGAGACATCATAGGGTATGTAGAATAAGCTTATGGATCTTGGAGCATTTCCTTATTTAGTCTTTGGGTTCTATCTACTTTTGAAAGTAAATTGTTTATGTGCCTTAGGCATTCTCTTCATTTTTTTTGAATTCTTCAATTATTTTTAATTATTTTAATAATTTATCTAAATATTTTTTGCACTTACTCGATAAAGTTGTCTTAGTTATTTTTTAGCATTGAAAGATTACCATGTAGCATTATCACGTTTATTTTGAATTTTTTTTTAACTCTACACTATTTTAAGTTTGTTTAGACCTTACAAATGGACATAGTTATCATGGCACCCATTTCCAATTTAGGGGACTCTTATGTCCATCTGATGAATGAATTAGCTTATAAAAACTAGGTGGGTGGCCTTCATGTTATTGGATCTGGTAAAGCCATGGGCATCATGTGAATGCATATAATCTTAATTAGAATGGTTTATATACATTCAAGCATCAATTATTTATAATTAGAAGTGCATGATACTCTTCTCATCATTATTTTAGGATTTTTGCAACTTTTCATGTTTATTGTATTTTGATTAGCTTGTGCAGATATCCTTTGTTATTACTAACAAGTGTGCTTAAATTTTGAGGAATTTGGTTTGGATGTTTTTTCTCCCTCATAACTAAATCCTTGATAGGTTTATTATGGAAAAGGTTTTAGTTAAAATAATTAAACACATACATCTTTCTTCTGATGAGGGGTTGAATTTTTAAGCCTGAAACGTCAAGATAAGATTTATTTTATTACACAGTGACTTGAAAAAATATTTTTCTAATTCATTATGGACTCTGAAAATCTATTCCTTTCTAATTTAACTTGGTTATCAAAATACAAGTCTTGTAAAACCGATGGAAAAAGATGTTCTGCCTAGATCTATTAATATAGTTTATTAGTGCTTACTATAAGGACTGTAACACATCCTAGAAATATATGGTAATAATAAAAACATACTAAAAATACATATGCAGAAAAGAAACCCCTTACACAACATCATCCATGGTTTAATCAATAAAAAGGTGAAAATGGAAGTATTTATTTTATTTTATTTGTGTGAGTTTTTATTGTGTTTATGTCATGTCAAAATGGCTTTCATGAGTAATCATTATCTTAATGGAATTTATGTTTAAGTAATTTCAAGATGGTTTTCATGAGTATTCATTAATTTTTTTGGATTTGTGTGTTCAAAACATTTCAAATAGCCTCCATCAATAGTCATTATCCTAAGTTTATCAGTCATCTCAGGATGGCCTCCATGAGTAGTCATTACCCTAATGACATTTTCACACAAAAACTTTAACTATTTGTTAGGTGGGGGGAGGAGTGGTAAATGTAATATATGACTTTTAGATTCACACTCATAACTTCTTTCCCGATAGGCAAGAATTTTGGATAACTTGAGGATATCAACATTTTTTGTTTTGAAAGTGGAAGTTCACTGCTCACAACTCAAAAGTTTTGTCAATTTTTAAGGAAGAAATCATTAGGTTTACAATCCAAATCCTCCTACTTACTCAACCTTTTTTGGCATCTAGTGGGATTTGTACCTTGGTTTATTTATGGTACTACGGTGAAGAAGGTCTACAACAATTACTCCATATTTAGATGTTTCCCTCTTCAATTAAAAAAAGCCTATTACCTCCCATTTTTTTTATTGAGGTGCTTTACTGCAAAAATACTTGTTCTTGGGGTTTTAAATGTGGATTGTTTCCAACAAGTTTATTATCCTCTTTAAAGTCTTGCAAAGCTTTTCCCTTCTATAAAAGCTTCTCTCCACACCATTTGTGGCCCATTATGCCACAACACAGGGCAACCTCTGGATTACATCTAATTGCAACATGAAGCCTAGTCAAACATGTTAAGAATAACTTCCTAAATCAAAGAATATTTCAATTATCATAAGAAAATACTAATTAAACAAAATAGTTTGGTTGAGATTCAATAAATATAATTATTTATTTTTGATGAAAAAGAGCTATATTACTTTAAAATGTATTACACACTATTTTAAAAAATAGGAAAAGTAAGTTATATGAGAGCACACCCCAAAGCTAACAAACTAAGCCATATTATAAAAATAATGAGAAAACAAAAATTCATCTATACTCCTTAAAGATAATTCAACCAAATAAATACAATAA
The DNA here is from genome assembly GCA_037957365.1 of Torreya grandis. NCBI lineage: Eukaryota > Viridiplantae > Streptophyta > Pinopsida > Cupressales > Taxaceae > Torreya > Torreya grandis. The sequence goes on from JARHVA010008153.1 coordinate 429,678, forward strand.
GGAATTAAGAAACCATTACAAAGAGGTGAGTGATGGGTAGATCCTGATCACCTAGTTTACCCCCAACATTTGGTAGGCCATCTCCCTCAATAAAGGGATCATATATGATGGTTGTATTGTTCACTACCTCTATGTTATCTTTAGTACTAGTGTGAGTGTCGTTAGGGTCAACTCTAGGGCATAAATTTTTAAAGTGAGGTGTGGAGAATTATTCGGGTGAGAAAGATGATCCCAATCACCACATTGCACTAGAGAAGGTGAGTGCATGCATGGTGAGAGAAATAATAGGAATGACTCCTTTGTTGGCCTTCCCATAGTGTTCCTTACCTTGAAGGTGAGGATGGAGGCATGAGAAAAAACATATAGGGTGAATTACCCCAATGGTTCAATAAAGTGTAGAGATAGACTACCTCTAGACCTACCTCATTTGCCTACATTTGAATTTGCATGTACACATTTAAAATAACCACTATATTTTTCTAAGTGTAAAATTGAGCATCAGCTATAGAGTTAGTAAATAATGCTACATTGTTTTCTTTCTAAATAAAAGAGAGAGATTCCAATCTAAATATATGTTAACTCTATTTGTATCTTTTAGGTAACATACAACAATAACCAAGGAAAATGTTTTACTAGTTCAAGGGTTCTAGTTAAAAGAGTTTGAAAAAATTATTGATCCAAGTCTAAGAAAATTGGGCCTTGTTACAAAATAAAAAATGTGAAAAAGAGTTTCAATAGGGGCACAAAATGGGTACTTAGGTTTAGTAAATCCCAAATTAATAAGTAAATTTCCTAAGGGTAATCCCTATATATCAGGTACCAAGAAAAGTGTGCAAGTTTTAACTCAAGAATGGTACTCCAAACATTTTCAAATCCCCACTCCAAGTACAAGAAATAGACTAAAGATACGATCAATCTTTGAGCTTGTCAACCATTGGAAGCTTGGGAAAAATTAAAGCATATCCTTTATTGGGATTATAATTAGAAATTAAGTTTTGACATACCACTTCTAGTCTTTCCATCATGACTTGGCATAGATAAATGTAATTTTATGTAACATCTTTGAAAATAACACATCAATAATTCTATGTAAAATCTTGTTCAAGTAAGATTGTATTAAAATTTTGTATTTAGTTATTATATAATATACAATGAGTGTAATTACCTCCCAATAATCCTCATCCATGAGATAATGTATATGATTTTTTAAATGAGGTTGTGTTTAAGTAGTAAAGGAGTTGGATTTTAATGTCAAATATATAAGTTCATTTAATGTACCATGTTCCAATTATAGACATGAAATTTCATAATAATCAAAGCTAATGTAAATTCTAAGCATTTTAAAACAATACAAAGACCTCTTGAATCTAACATATTAACAATAACTAAAGTTTACATGTCACTTTACCTCATAAGATTCTTTTTTTTGGGTTATTGTAAAGCTCACACATACTATGTCTTGTATATAAAGTATCACCATTTCCTTAAATCTTTAAGGAAATTGAAAATTCCAAACCCTTCAATGATTATGATGAAAAACTTTATTATATTTTGAATTAATTTGGTATATAAGACCTAACAAAAATCATCATTCAATTATAAAATTTAACATGGTATTGACTATGATGTACAAAGGATCATTGGAGTTGATGTTATTACCATTCCTTCAACTAATCCTATCCTTTAAATTTTCACATGAAGGAATTATCTACTTATTTTAACCTATGTTATACATTTTTCACTCACTCTAAATTTGAATTTTTTTATTAATAAATAAAAATATTAAATTATATTATATACAATAAATTTATATCCTAATTTGCACCCAAAAACTTCTTTATCTTGTTATTATATATTATAGAGTCATTATATATCTCATATCTTTACATCACTAATATACAAGAGTTGAATCTTATCGAAATAATATTGTTCAAATATGCATTAATGATGTGTTTGATATATAAATGTTTACATTTTTGTGAGTTAATAGGTATCGAAGTATAATGTCAAAAATAGTGTTACAGTGTGGACCATAAAATAAGTATCAATGTGTATGAGTAAATTTACATCAAGAGGTATAAGGACATAGTGCTAATATATGAAGACATGTGGAAGGTAAAACATATAAGGAAGTATTTATATACACATAAACAAGCATTGATAAAATAAAGCACCAAAGTGCAAGTCATAGATAAAAGATAGGTTGCAATAGTATATTTTAAGGAAATAATGACACCAAAGTGTTTCATGATTTATAATGTGGGTTTATATCATTGAAGTTATTTAATACTAATATTTTTATAAAAATTAATTTAAAAAATAGATGAAAAAATATAGATTTAGCACAATTTTTTACATTAATACACACTAAGTCAATGTTTGCATCTAGAGGTGACAACATGTGTTATCCACCCATTTTAGTTAGTCATTGACCTTAAAAAAAACCCAAAAGTTATGTAATAATTATTCCTCTTGTCCTACTCTTCCATATGATTATACATCTACTCATCATGATTATTAATAGATCTTAAAGAGACTAGTTCAACCCTAAATGATCCTCAAAGAGATTTTCATCCTTCATGCACCCTACTAAACCTTCCCACACCATTTTGGATCTTACTACACCATATTGTACCTTATTTTATCTTGTATAAAGTCAAATTTTTAGCTAACACCACTAGTTCCCTAGCAAAACCAATGGCCTAAGTCACCTGTTTTCCTATTATTTGATAGCTTAGACCATAACTTGTATAGAATTTGCCTATTTAAATCTCACTCATTTTTAAATGTCTATAAATAGTCACTCTTTGGTGAACTTGATCCTAGGAAACCCTATATAAATTTTAAAATTGCCTCACAACCCCCTCTCATGTATTTTTTCTACTTCTACTCTAATTTCTCCTCCCGCTTGATATAAATTCATGCTTTATTTACTATTTTGACTGGATTCATCAATTTTCTCTGTAATTGTTCTTCACTTCATGTTTTCTTACTCTTAGTTGTATTGGTTGGCATTGCACCATATTATGAAATTGGATTGGCTTTCACACCCTCTGCTTGTTCTCACCTCACTCTCTCCTTCTCTCTCTCTTGGATTGTTAGCATTAGATTGATCAGAGTTTTTCTTGTATCTTATTCTTCCACTAAATCAAGATCAAACTTTGAATATTGGTTGGTAGCTTATTGTATTATTATTAAACATGATCTTAGGTCATCTTGCTTGTAAGGTGAAATCATTATTTTAGTTTAGTGTAGTATTATTGCTAAGGTTAGAGATTACAAGCTAGGGTTACCTTCATTTTAAATAAACAACTAACATATATTCTAAAAATCTTATGCATTTCCATTTGAAAATGTTCTTCCTTTGAAATCATCTTTTATACCCTATGGAAACATGTTTATGAATCATTATTTATTATTCATATTACTTATTTGTCTAGATAGCTTTATTTTCTTACTTAAATCACATTGTTTCTTTCCTTTAGTTACTTGCATTGTGGTGGTTAGACTATTAGATATACCTAATTTTGTGTTAAGGCTAATCACATTAACCATAAATTGATTATGTAAGTCCATATTTGGCATATTTCAATCCAAAACATTAGGTAGCTACCTTATAACTTTAGTGTATTCATGTGTCCTTCATCCTAGTAGGTTTTTTCTTCTTATCCCTTTATCAAATGCTAGTGACTCATTCATATTATTGAAACTTCATTATGACACACCTGATGGGAAATTGTATAAATTTTTGAATCTTAGTTATATTATTTTTATAGTTATCTTATCCCATTTCAAGTTTGATAGCCACAAATATTTTTTTGGTTGTGTTTTGGCTCCTTCTTTGGTTAGTTTATCTTGCTTTGGTTTTATATCCTCTTACCTATTGGTTATCTAGCATTTTTCCTCTTATGTTGATTTCCAATTGTCCTTATTCCATTGTACCCATGGTTGGTCTCCCACGTTTGTGATGTCATTCCTACTACATTCAGGGGTATTTCCCTAAGTCACTTTTGATAAAATAGAGACTATAATGAAATGACATAAATCATGTAGGATCAAAGATGTAATCATACCCCAACCAATTGATAATGATCCTATCACATTCCACACAGAACAAGAGTGGTAGTTATATAATCAAAAAAATCACTCCTATTTTTAGTAGTCCAATCTTCACCAATCTAAGGATGCCTCCAAGTGACTTTATACCACTCTATATTCACTCGAAATGGGTGAAGATGACACCTTTTCATGTTTAATGCTTGAAGAGTTATATGTGATCATTAATGATTGTCTCGAATGGCTTCACATGAATGCCAATCACCACTCTTCCTATAGGAGTAGGTGATATGCTACCTCTAGATACAAAGCCAACACCCATTCCCATTCACGTGCCTCAATTAGTTATCATTTGAGTGTCCCACCCCCTTCCTGATATGAGACTCTATAATAAGAACCCTTTATCATTCCTAATGAAGGACATAATCAATCTAAACAAATTTGTATCCATATCATTTAGAGCCTTCCCATCCTCCTATTCCTTCCTTTATGGTCTCAAATGATTTCTTTAATTTCAACCATCACTCATGGGCTAAGGATCTATGGGATTACTATCACAAGCATCATCAAACTTAAGTGGGCCCTCATCTTACTATATTGGGCCAAAATTGTGTGTATTTATGTCATCATAACACCTCTTTCAATTAAAATTTATCTCCTTAGCAACCCTATGTTGAACGATACCCTTCTTATGGTTTTTTTCCACCACGTGTTTGGGAGGATCCATGTCATATACATCCCATACCTCGAGAGTCACCTCAACATCACCTCAAACACACCCAAGATTATGATGAACCCTACTTGTTTAGGCAACATCATGGTCCCCATGAGCCTCCTCAAGGAGATTATCACTAACCAGCTTTCAACCATGCCTAAAATCATCTTTGTATGGATCCTTTAGCCCTTTGGGTTCATACCATTCCCATTCCCACTCCATTACATGAAATTTAAATTTTAAATGGAAGATAATAAATTATTCTCATGGACCATATCATAACATTCATGATTTCATGTATGGTTTGGGAACATGATGAAGCCATGATGTTGAGGTTCTTCACTCGCACCTTAGAGCTGAGGCTCTGGTATAGTTTCAGGAACTAATGTTAGATTCTCTTTATATATTCTTAGCCTTATTTTATGTTTTCCTTCATTACTCCAATATCTCTAGTCTATTTAACCTTGACATCCAATTACTCACTCGTATGGTCTAGTCAAATGGTGAGTCAAAATTTGAATTTATGTGTAGATAGTGTTTAGTCATCCACATGTGAAGGACAAGGTTCATAGATGATCAAATTTATGATATGATCATCCAATAATTAAAGTTCACCTTGAGGTCCTCAATCATGATCCCAACTCTTATGATGAAGTTATCAATGAGTGGCTAAATATTGAGGTATTTAAGGTGCATGTGGGTATAATACTTATACCTACTCAAAATTCATCCTCATTACATGATCAAAACCTTAATGTTACTAATGATTATGTAATTGAATCTCCATTAGATAATAATTAAAAAAGGATGGTTTCAAGGTTAATATTATTAGTAAGAGGCCAACTAGAAAGAAGGACCCTAAAAAGATCACATGTGGGCATCGGTGTTATATCATTATGATCCCACCAAGATTTATAAGTTTCACCAAATAAAGGGACATTTAGATAAGGAATGTTTTTCCCAAAAAGATAGTGATAATACCTCGTTTACTACTTATAGCTATACACTTGTTAAGTCTAACTAAAATTTGGATGTTTTGATGGAACCTCTTCCTAACCATGATAAGGAAAATAAGAAGAAGAATAAATCCAAGGCTAAGGCCCATCACTCTACTAATTTTATTTCTACTTATTTTGGTTCCTCTTCCTTTTATTGCCCAAAAAGAGAGGCCAAACATGATAGTATTAAGTCCATTGTTGTTATTGACATAGACTCTACTAGTTACAATTGATTTTTCAATAGGTACTTAGGTCAGGAAACTAATCCCAATAGAGATATTAGTATAACAGGTCTCATGGGACCTTTTATTTGGGTAGAGAATCCAAAATTTAGGTTTGAATTTGTGTAATATTCATATTTAGTATAGGCAATGCACTTATTTGGCCATAAAGAGCTAAAATCCCTCTCTATCAAGATTTACATCTAGGACAAGTTCTCCACCTTTGCCCTCATCAAAGATCCCTCATATTTCATGAGACTAGTCTCTTTATCAAGGTATCATTGTGGGATGATTTTGAGATATTGAACTCATACATCCCTAATCAACCTCACTTGCCTACCTTATATTTTAACCCTACCTCCTTGGAGAATCCTTTTATTCTATAAATGAAGGCTAGATTTTGACTCTACATTGAGACCTTAGTCAATGATTTCAACATCAAGATATGCATAATCCATGAGGGTACTACATTAAAAATTATTCCTTTATGGTTATCTAATGATTTAGGTGTTAGCCAAAAGAATCTTTATAACTCTCACCATAACTATTTTTGTTTCAAAATTGACATGGTTTTACCTGTGGGAAATGTGAATATCTGAGTTAATTTTGGACCCAAAATAGTAAGGATAAAGTTATATATGTTATACTTATATATATCATACAACATGATCCTTGGTCATACTTAGGCCACTACCATATAATTAGTTGCATCAACAATGGTTTTTGTTGTCCAATTTGTTTATGAATTTGAGGTTCACACCTCAGAGGCTAACCTATATCCTTGGATGTTATTATATGTTAAGACAAATACCTTTGATGATGTTTTGTCTATCTCTCCACAAGGCCATACTATTTTTCCCAAGGCACCTATTGATGAATATTACTTTCTCAAGGAGGAATGGTTTAATCCTACTAACTATGGATTAACATTCACTCCTCATGTGCCTATTATGCACTCTTAGTCACCACCTTCCTCTTTCAAGTATCAAGGTAGTTATTCAATCTTAAGATACCTATTTATATACATCTACATGACTATTGAGCCTCTTTACTCATCATGACTTCCCCATCATGACATCGAAACTCTTATTGTATCCTTGTAGAGGCCTATAGAGTTTCCAATTCATATGTCAAGTGACATTTCATCCACATCACAACATGTAATTTATTCAAGACTAGGAAAGATTATAAGAAGCTCATGATGGTGTGTCACAAACATCTCTACCCTCTCTCTCATTTGGGTTTAGATATATCACTCACTAATGATGGCCCTACATCTAATGTTACCATGGTTTGGGTCATGACCAATGAGATTGAGGAGTTGAATCAAGAACTTCCCTTGCTCTTGATTATGTTGAGGAATTCAACACCATGAATGTTGAAGGATCCAACGATGTCAACCTTAGTTCTTCTACATGATCGATGATCATTAAGATCAGTGTTAGTATCTCTATAGAGGAGCATGACATATTAGTCACATTATTATGAGAGTTTTTGGATGTATTCACTTTGAAACACATAGATATGTAGGATATAGACCCTAATTTATTCCTTCATAACCTCATTATGGAGGATGGAGCTCATCCTGTCAACCAAAAATAGTGACCAATGGTTATTAAGTCTCTTAATTATTCAAGATATATATTAATAAACTCATTCATGTCAGCTTTGATTATCTTTGGTGGGTTTCTAATATTGTTCCTATTATAAAAAAGAATGGGTTAGTACATATTTTCATTTTATCCTACCATCTTAATTTGGATTACCCAAAGGATAATTTTACTACTCCTTTGATTGACCAAATTATAGATTCTAAATTAGTTTTGACATTATGTCTCATATGGATTCATTCTTGAGGTACAATCAGTTTTGTAATCCACCTGAAGGTCAACACAAGATGATGTTCACTACCCCCTAAGGCACCTTCTATTTTGCCATCATGGCTTTTGGTCTGAAGAATGCTGGTGCGATATATCAATGTGTTATAACCTACATTTTTCATGAACTCATATACAAGATCATTAAGAGTTATGTCAATGACCTCCTATGAAAATCTTCTAAATAAGAGGAGCACGGATGATACCTCAAAATAATATTTAAGTGCCTCAAAAAGTTTCACATTAGTCTCAACCCTGAAAAGTGAATTTTTTACATTTCTAATGGAAGTATTCTAGAATTCCTCATTTTAAAATAAGGATTTGAATTGAATCCCAACAAGATCAATGTGATACTTGAGATGTCCTATCTACACAAATTTATTTAGTTGTAGTCCTTCCTTGGAAGGCTCAACTTTCACAAAAGCATTCTTGAGGATTATGTGCACAAGTTAATACCCATCATAGGTCTTTTATGTAATAATTTTATGATTTTAATTTTGGCCTATGAATATAAACTACTATAAATAGAAATGTTAACCCAAAATAAAAATTAAAAAAAAATGGGAGAAATATTGGAACAATAAAAAATTTAATAATAAATCCTTACCATCACCTTTCTCCTAGTAGCTTCCCTCAAATTATTCCAACTGATTATCTAATGTTGTTTGAATTGTATGTGGATTGCTTGATGATGGATTCAAGATGGATTTAATGGATTATTTTGATGTTTAAGTAGATTTAAAGAGAGTGTGATTTATTTAGATCACCAGTATGTGGATGCATAGAAGTTTTGTGAGTTTCTAATTAGTCTAGCCATGTTCCAAGCATGGCTATTTATATTTTGATGGAGGATGTTTTAGAGGAATTTTTAATTCCTTTAGAATTCTCTCGTTTAGAGAGTTCTATATATCTATAGACTTCTAGGTTAGATTAAGGGGTAACATTGATTAGATAGGATTTTAATGGGGTTTAAGGCTTATAAGGTTGTAGGAAAGGCTAAGAGCGTTGGTTGGCTAGGGTGGTAGTTGGAATAAATAAGAATTTTTAATTGGTAAGTGGGAGAGTGGCTATTTAATGAGGTAGGATTAATATTTAAGTAGGTTATTAGTAATAAAATGAGGATATTTTTATACCATGAGGACATTAAAAGGTTAGTAGGATGTAGGAAATATTTGATAAGAAATAAGATTTAATTAATTAATTAGGATTATGGTTATAGGATAAATTAACGGTATTAGTAGAGTAATTATAGATAGCCAATTTAGGTGCATAATTTATTCCCCTCTTTGAAAGGGAATTGTGAGTGGGTAAAGTGAGAAGTAATGGTCTTTAAAATAAGAACCATTTCTCAAATGAGTTATTAAAAGAGGGTTGCATCATGCCCCCTCGAGGGGACATGCAGGGAGGAATGAGTTGGATGACCACGCAAAAAGATATCCCCAAGGTGGGATAATGATAAGATAATGAGGGGTTGGGATGTCTTGAGTGTTTGTTGAGCTACAATAAGTTGCCCCAAGTATAATTTTAATGGGATAAGGTTGTTGGTGTAAGATTAGTCCTAAGGGGGAGCACACTTGAGCAATAATGATCAACCTCAGATGATAAGTCCTAAAAATTGACCAATGCCAATGAGAGAGGTAGTTAGATTGATGTGATAAGATTAAATTCATGAGATGTTAATGAAAGATAGGCCACGAGTGGGTGATAATTACCTAGAAAGGATGCATGCAAGGGACAAAGATAGGCTAATAAAGGACATTTGACAAGTAATTGGGGATGATAAATGGTTTTGATATAATGACCATATATCAACATGATTTAATGGATTCAAATGACCTAGAGGGGATAGAATGGGATGTTATGTGATAGTAGTGGCCAACCTATCCTTGGATACTTAAAAAGTGGCCAAGTGTTGCCTACATATTCTCAAGAGACCTCAGGCTAATTTAGTTCTAACTCAAGATGTTGGATGAGGAGTAGGGAATGGAAGGACATGCCCTAGAAAATGATTTATAATGACTTGGGGATAGATAATAATTAATATAACATTATTAAAATTGATAATGGGATGTATAAAAAGGTTTTGGGGTCAAAATTAGTTCATTGGATAGGAAGGTATAATTAATGAGGGTTAAATAGGGTGAAGGGGATAAAAGAATAGGTTTATTGGGGGGAAAAATAGAAGAGGGGTGTAAAAAGAGTCATTTTTATTCTTATTTATTGGTGATTTGAGATCTAGAGAGAAAACCATGGATCACATCCCATAATCATCACACCATGGAGAGAGAATCCAAGAGTTCCAAACAACAACCCACACAAGACCAATAGTGAGTGACCTAACCCAACTTCATAATTTTTGTCTTTTATGATTTTATTTCATTCATTTAATAGGTGTATATCTGAGTAACACAAAACTACCTCTAGGGGAATTTCCCCTAGTTATGATTTTACAGCTATAAAGTGTAGTATTACACCTCCAAGCTACAGTCTTTCAAAAATGCATGTAGTGATTTGTAACTTTACAATATCATAGTGAGTGATGTGTGGTATTGCAATATGGAGGGGAAATTTTATCTTGAAAAATTTTAAGTGGTGACTTGTATTTTTTTAAAACCATAACTTGTGATAGGTAGTTTTGACAAAACTGTGGGTTAGAGCTAAAATGGAGATGCAGTTTTGAAGAAAATTAGTGTTGGGGTTAGTTAAGGGGATTTGAAGGGGATGGGGGGATGGGATGGATGAAGGGGTTAAATGTATAATTGGGTGGGTGATTAGGTTAGTTAGGTAAGTAGAGGTATAGATAGGAAAGGTAGATGGGTAAGTTAGATAGGTGGTTATCTAGATGGGATTGACTAGTTAGTTAGATAAGTGTGGGGGGTTACAATGGGTAAATAAATGGATATGTTAAATAGGGAAGGTAGGTGTTGACTTGAATATATAAGAATGTATGAGTTAGATGGGATGGTAGGATGGATAACATAGGTAGGCATGATTCAATAAATATGATAGTTGTGATGGGTTGGGTAAATAGGTTAATAGATTAATAGTGATTGTAGATTGATGGGATATTCATTGGTGTAGGAGGACTTGGGAGTGTTAATGTCTTGATTAGTCTGATATTTATTTCTTCATGAGATGCATAGATTGACTCCTAAAAACTATGGATTCTTAAATATGACTAGACTCTACTACATTATGATGATGCCAATGATTTGGATAGATGGAGCATTGATCATAACATTAGTGGTGTAGTGACACTCTGAGACCAATACATTTCATTTTGTGATTAGGGAAATGACTGTGACCTTTGAGGATATACTACATATCCATTAGATTATGATGAGAGGTGATCCAATCTACTGGAGATCATGTGCACTATGCACCATTGTTCAAAGACTATGTAGGCACCTAAAGGTTAGGGTGAGGGATACACATATTGACATAGATAGGGGTTTTAGAGATAGTCAATTGATATATTAACTCTAGTTGTGATGTCTCTTATTACTGACATACTCTTTTTAGACAAGAGTGGATAGTGGTTTTATCTTTGGCTAGGAGATGTAGTTGTAGACATAGTTTAGGATTTTCATGTATTTACATAGGGTCTCATAGTACTGGGCCATTTGTTTAGGGAGTTTCACATTGGTACATATAAAGAGATATCCAAATTCAGTCCTTCACTACTACTTCAGATTTAGAGTTAGGAGCTCATATAAATAAAGAGACCATTAGGGACCTGTAGAGGTATATATCTTGATAAGCCTCTTATTTTTGGATGGTACATCATTTTTAGAGTATAGAGAGCCCATGCTAGAGAAATGCATTTATATAAGTAGGATTTTCATAGTTTAAGGGCTGATCAAATCACATGTATTCTTTATAGATAGGTCTAGTGGGGATGGGCCAAGGATGTAGATGTTACACAATTCATGATTATAGAGTGATACCTATCTAGCTAACAATATTTTATTATTGAGAGGTATAGGCTAAATTGAGTTCAAAGATAGTTTAGATAGAAACTCGACATCCCAAGAGAGGAACACTTTTTTACTGGGAGTGACAGGGAGAGACTCTGGTGGGGATAGATGATGGATAGGGTATTGGTGAGGGTGGATTATGGTATTATTATCCCAATTGTGTGGGGTTATCAAACACCCATGGTAGATCCTAGAGTCAAGGTAACATACATAGGATGGTGGTTATAGATATGGCCCCAGAGATTACTGAGATGATTGCTAGGAGTGATGAGGAGAGGAGCAATATGGAGGCTATTTCTAGCATATGCCTAATTAAGGATGCAATGGGTTCAGAGGCCACATCCCCAAGCTTAGGATGGGAAGGATGGATAGGATGAGTAATACACGTAGGATAGGTAGTAGAGGGTTGATCTAACACTGATGGTCATTGATAGTGGAGATTAGGGGATTGGGGGAGAAGACCAGGCTATAGGTGGAGATCAAGAAATTAGGGGAGGGGGTCTAGATATTTTGAGTCTATCCAAGACACATATTAGTGTAGATGATTAGGAACATTTAGATACACTAAGGTGGGAGGTTCATGCTAGGGCTACAGAGGTGGTGGGGGTTACCATTGAGACAAGATGGTGTCAGACTTACAATACTATATTAAATAGTGGGATGGTTAGATGGTATATATATTGAGTTAGATTATAGTTTTATTAGGATAGGTTGGAGAAAAGGATGCACATATTGCATCTTTGCAGGGGCAGATGAACTAGGTCCATGCTCAGGATGGTTAGATTGATATTTTATAGAGGTATATTTAGACGTATGATACATAGATATTTACTCTGCAAGGGAATATGGGTAGATTCAAGCAAGACTGATTTAGAGACAGAGGAAGAGTTGTAGATGGTTGAGAGGGCTAGGGAGGAGGATGATGTCCTACTATAGAGGTAAGGTCTGGGGGTGTTATGAGGTAGATATCTCGGTTGACATGTGAGGCATAGTATTACAAATATTTATATGAGGGTATAGTGATAATAGATCAATATTCCCCATCTTACATGGCTATTACTTCTTCTCAGTTAGTGCATTAGCTAGCTAGGAGGCCTCTGGGATAGTGTTGATCTGGAATTTTGTTGTGAGATATGATGTATGCATTGTTTTAGCATATGGACACCCATGAGGCCCAAATTGCACTTATATATTTTGAATAGACTTGTTATGGACATTTATGTGACTAGGGTATTACTTATTATGATATATGACATTATGATTATTTTTGATCATGTGTTAGATGATGTATGGATTAGATTAAACTATGGTTATTTGTGATTATATGAGATGTTTAGATATTGGATGTATGATTAGAGTGTTTTACTTATATGATGATGATGTAGGGATTTATAATAGATGGTTTATTGATTACTGTTGATGATGTGATGTGATTATGGATGTTATTTATTCATAATGATGTGGATGGGCATCTTTATTATGTGATGTGGATGGCATGGTTTAGAGATAAATGAAGTATTAGTTTTATTTTGCATGGGATATTGTGATTTTATAATGAAATGGAAAATTTGGTAACTAATTACATGTGTTAGGAGATAGATAATTAATCTATTGATTTAATCATATGTATCTCAAATTGATATTGGGTAAAATCCTCCTGCACCAAGGAGGTGGTGTGGGGGTTTAACCAATAGGCTGGGATGGTCAAACAGGATAGTGGAATAATTAGGGGGGATTGATATGGATTGTGGGGGATTGCAACCATTGAAAAATGTAAGAAATCCAATTTTACTATTACACTATGAGTATATGTGTATCAATGAAATTAAGATAGTCAAGGTCACATTGGATTCATAGTGCATTGGGACTTGGAATGAGAACTCTGTTAATGACATGCCTAGTTTTCTATATTAGGTAGTCATTTAAAGCCATCCTCATTCCCATTATTAAAATGAAAAGATAAGATATTTACAAAAAATAACACTTAAAAAGGAAAATACAACAAGGCTATGACAATTTAACATGAAATATGTCAAAAAAATATTTACAAGACAACCAACTTAATGAAGACTATATATACACATTGACTAATGACACAATGACTTAGAAAAAAGTGATTTAAATGAATTATAGACAAGGACAACTAAAATATTGTAATTAAAATGATAATGTTGATATTATTTACAAGATGGTCTAAAGCCCTAAAATGGCCTAATAAAGAGTTTAAAATGTAAAATGTCCTAATTAATATCTTAAAATGATTTCTATGTTTTAAAACACAACCTAAAAGGTGACTAAGAAATGAAAAATAAAAGGATAATAATGATGAGTATGTATAAGATTACCTAATCCAAACTTAGACTCTGAGAAATGAATTTAAGGACATGGATAAATGAATAGTGATAATGGTAAATATTGCCCAATATTTTTTTGATAATCGAGACAAGGATCAAAACTGGTCATAATGACAATATTAGGATCTAGATTGAACTTTCAGGATTTGGTTATGTACAAAATGTTATATAGATCATGGAATATAAATACTATATGACATTTATCTAATAATGAGGTTAGTGGGTTCATGTAGATTTTTGTATAGGGAGTGAATGGATATGGACAAAGTTGGGCATGCATTGAGGATGATAGGAAGAAGAGTCATCTAGGATGATGTGATTGGGATTTGGATTAGGATGTCAAAATAGAATTAATAGTTTTAAAAGTGGATTATATGTTCTAGATAACTCTTTAGCAGGTATCCCCTTCACACTTTCAACAATGATCTACCCCATGCCTGAAACTCATATCTCCTAATTTACCAAAGGCATATATTATATATCCACTATTAAGATTAGGGTCATATGGGAAATGAATGGATGGGATGGAAATATGAGAGAAGTGGAGTGGTGATGGATGGATGTGAAACCAAGAGTGGGTCCTATAACAAATGATATTTGGATCCATCTAAGTATAAAAATGCTTCAAGTGCATAATGTTCATGGGCTCATCAAGTTGATCACCATCTATAGTGGCCTATTTGTAGGCTCTTGAGAAAAATTTCTCAATAATAACATAGGTCTTGAGCCAATTTTCTTCAAATTTACTTTTCTTTTCACACTCTACATTACTATTTTTCTTATTTTCTTTTAGGACTAGGTCACTAACTTTGAATTATCTAAACTTGATCTTTTTATGATATTGGCCCTTAAGATTAATCTGATATGCCCTAAGGTGATCAAGGGCATTTTGACACTTTTCATCTAACAACTTAAGCTCATGTAGCCTCTATTTTCTATAGTTATTATATGTTATCATGCCCCATAAAGATATTTATAAGGGAACTCAACTTCAATGGACAAGATTACTTTTGCTCCATAAACCAAAGAATATGGAGTAGTCCCAGTTGGTTTTTTGATATTGGTTCTATAAGACCACAGAGATGGATATTATTGTAAGTGCTAATTTCTACCAAAATCATTGACAATTTTATTAAGAATTTTGAGAAGTGTTTTATTGGTTGATTTTGTTTGTCCATTACCCTAGGGATAGTAGGGTGTAGAGAAATACTACTCAATGTGATAATGATTGCACAAGTCTTATAATTTTTTATTCTTCATAGAATTCCCATAATTTTATATGATTTTAGCTAGGATTACAATGCAAAAAATAATATGATTCATAATGAATTTTGATATTTTTAGACCTATGGTATAAATTGGTCGCATTTCTTTGATCAATGTGGTGAAATTCTTTGTGGCTATGATAATGCAATTTGTCCATCTGATGATGTAGGATTAATATTGATGATAAGATGTGCTTTCCATTTTAAAAATGTCCATGGACTCGTTATAATCTGTAGTTATTATTCAGGAAAATGGATGAGATTATTGTGCTTATAGAAGGAAACACATTTATGTATATATTAGGAAGTGCCATGATTCATTATAGGATAATAGTATCCAGTCTAGAGTAACTTCTTGGGCAGAGACATCCCACTAACATGGCCACCACATATACCATCATGGACCTCCTTGATTATAAGAATAGCCTCTTGTGATGTTAGACATCTTAATAAGGTCTCTCATAGCCATATCAATAAAACATGCTTTCAAGGATGGTTTAATGTGATGTGCAAAGGATTAAGGCGTTATATTCATGACAACTGAGGTTTGGTGGAAGTATTTTATCTTGAAGGTTGGTGTAAATGTCATGGTACCTGGGTAGACTAAGATCAAGGATGACTTAAATTTGATAATGAGCCATTATTTGATGGGCAGACAATAACAATTATTCAACTAAAAAATTACCTTCAAGTACATCTTTGAGAATATCTATTAGTGAACCAATAGTTTCCATGGAGTCAACATCTTTGTTACTTCACCTAGGCACTTGTTCAAAAGTTATGGACTAAATTTTTTGATTCAATTGATCAACCATTTTTATAAGGATGTAACTTCTCATCCTTTGTCTGGAACTCTTAGTTTACATGTTTTATAATCAATTGAGAATCACCAAAGACCTAAAAATGCTAGATATTCCATTTGATGATGATTTTTATTCTAGAAACTAATGCCTCATATTTAAAAATGTTATTTATGCATGGGAAAGTGATTCAAAAGGATTTATGGATTAAGTTACCCTGTGGGGTTACAAAAAGGATTCCCACTCTTGACCCATGCATGGTAAAAGAGCCATAAAAATATAATTTACAGCCAGTTGATTCTTCATTTTTTAGTATAGATTCATCTAGGAAGGCCATGATTAATGGTTTGATATCTTCTATGGGTGTTGTTGCTAGTTGATCCACAATAACTTGCCTCTTAACGGCCTTTTGATTTACATACTCAATATCAAGTTTACCTCACAACATGATCCATTTGGCCATTCTTCTAGTTAGGGATGATTTGAAAAACATTTATTTGAGTGGGTCAACTTTTAATATTAGCTTGACTTGGTTGTTCAACATATAATGCCTAAGTTTTGTCAGGAAAAAATCATAACCAGGCAAGCTTTCTCTATAGGGGTGTAATTGAGCTCATATGAAATTAATGTTCTACTTAGATAATAAATAACTCTTTCTTTGACTTCATCATTATGTTGAACTAATATATCCCCTATAATGCAAGGTGTAATAGAGATATATAAGAGCAACCTTCTTGATATAGGTGATAATAAGACTGGAGGCTTCACTAGATACTATTTTAGATTATCAAATGCCTTTTGACATTCCAAGTTCTAGTCAAATTGAGCTCCTTTATTTAATATATGAATGAAGGGGTGGCACTTATCTACCAACTATGATATAAACTGATGGATGACCTATAGTTTCCCTTAAAAGCCCCTTAATTGCTTCAAGTTATTATGAGCAGGCATTTCAACAATATCATCTACTTTAGTAGGGTCTACTTCAATGCCTCATTTAGAGACTATGAACCCCAAGAGCTTGCCTAAAGTGAGTCCAAATACACACTTCTTAAGGCTCAATCTGATTGTGTATTCCATGATCCTCTAAAAAAACTTCTTAGGACCATTGATGTTCTGATTGGAGCTTAGAATTTCCTAGTATGTCATCCACACAGTATTCTACAATATAGTGTATCATATTATGGAATATGAATGTCTTGGCCCTTTGGTAAGTGGTTCCCACATTTTTTAGACCAAAATGAATTACTTGGTAGCAGAAGGCCCCCTCAAGGAATGATAAATTTAGTCTTATGTCGATCTTTGGGATCAATTTTAATTTGATTATAACTAGAAAAACTATCCATGAGGGAAAGCATCCCATACCCTACAGTAGAGTCCATGATCATGTCAATATTAGGTAAGGAAAAATAATATTTAGGACATGCCTTGTTTATGTCCCATAATTTAGTACATATTCTTATTCCTCTTTGTGGATTGGCAACAAAGATGATGTTAGATATCCAATCGAAGTAGTCGATTAGTCTAATAAACCTAGCTTCTAAGAAATTTTATAGTTCTTATTTGACTAATTGTGCTACCTTGGGGTGAATTTTATGGAGTTTCTATTTAACCTTTTTAGAATTAAGATGAACCACTAAGTGATGTACTATTACATTCTAATTCCTTGCTAGTATATTTATAGTTGACAAATTTGATTTCATTTTTTTTAAACTAAGATTTAAGATATATGTTGTTCTAGGATAATTGGATATTGCTTAGGTTACATGATTACATTGCTATGAGTTAGCTGTAGTGTATATGTTTACATGGCGCTCATGTTAATTTATTATTTTAGTTATATTTTATGATGTTTGTATATCATGATGTTATGATCTATCTACCTGCTTGTTGTGAGGTTGATACAGGAAAATTCATCCCTCAGAGCATGATGAAGGGAGAGTATCATCAAAGAGGGTGATGTATATGGAGTTGTTGGTGGATGGCAGAGAAAATTTCCTAGAACCCTACACATACCACATTAACTAGCACATGTTAGATGCATAATAAAATGGTTAGCATAACGTGTTTTGATGTTGTTTGCATTGAATAGTTAAACATGGTGGCTAGCATAATTTAATGGTTTTTTGGAATTTGTCTTGAGTGATTTAAGTGTGTGACCATTAAATGATTTTAAAAATGTGAATTACATAATTAGATTAAATTTGGATTTATTGATTGATGAATTTATCCTTAAACCATCATGACATTGAAATGCTAATTTAATTAAAAAGTATATGGATGATTGGAATTAGAAATAAAGTATGATAATTTATATTTTAAGAGGAAAAAAATGGAAAAAAAAAGATAATTATTTAAAATAAATATAAAATAGGAAGTTTTAAAAGTAGGAAAAATAAAAAGAAATAAATTCATAAAAATAGTAAAAAAAACAAAAACAAAGAAAAACAAAAAATAAAATAAAGGAAAAAATATTTATAGAAAATCCACATCATATTGAGAAGGGAGATTTTGGAAAAAAGTAAAATTAAGATATCCAAGAAATGAAGAGGGGTGAAACAGAGTGTGAAGGTGATTGAAAGAGAAGAAAGAAGGAGAGGGCCAAGCAAGGGAGAAGGTCTTTCCAATACCTAGTAATTACAGGTCAGAATTGAGAGGTAGGTAATGTATTTAATTTTTATGTGTTTATTTTCATGTAATATGGATTGTGTGGTGAGAATAATAGTATAAGAAGCATTAGTAAACCATTTATCACTAAATTTTGTTGGCTAAGAATATATGTACTAGGCATTTTAAGTAAGACCAATATATATTAGACAACCCCAAGCCATATATATTTAAAGAGGCATCGATCTGCATTAAATACACTTACATATGAATGATCTACATAAACTATAAATATTTATGTTTAAGAGATATGAACAACAAATATGGATGGGTGATTTGAGTTTTGTGATATTAAATTGCCATTTTGATTTGTATATTTAGTCTTGAATAATGAGATTTGGATAGGAGAATGACCATTCAATATAATTACTATCTTACTATATATTCAATGTAGAGATTACTATAGAATATTTTTGACATCCCCCAAAAACATCCATAACCAACAAAAAATATATAGTATTATTGGTTATTATAAAATGCAATAAAACCATATATATATAATAAACTATTAGAGATATCTATATAACATTGATTATTATCTATAGAACACTGATATCTATATACTTATATTCAGGTATATCTATAGATAGATTTTCTACTGAAAACTATAGTACACATATTACTATATAACATTGTTTACTATAACATAAATGAACTTAATTGAAGCATATTAAATCCAAATGTAAGACAACTCATTTTCTCAACATATTTCAATTAAGTATATATAATTTTCTTGCAATTATTTACTGAGATTTACAAATAATATAATATATGGATCTTTACTTTATAATCATGTATATTATGGAGATAGATATTAGTCACATAATATCATCATGATTAATTATAGATTTACTTACCATATGCATGGTTTAGATAGATTATATTTTATTTGTATGTATTCCACATTTAGATTGATGACAAGCACATATATGTATAGTCTAGATGTAATATAATTTATTGCATGGAGTATAATGCAGGTAATAAGTAAATTACCGTCAGTCATATCATTTATTATTTCAATTCTCTATATTCTAGTTTATAAATATTATAACCCTTCAAATATAAAAATTATGGGTTCTTTCGTATGGGTTATATATGCTCAATATGAGATAATGTAAATTATCATATATTAATTGACACGTGGTTCATTTCTTATCATATCTATAATTCATAATACATATTAGCATATGTCACTTAGATGCTTGTGAGGCAACTTCCTATTTTCTTGAATAAGAGCCATATGACATTGGATACATGAAATTATAACAAGTTAATAATAACTAAGAATATCTATATTGATTATTATTGTATATAAATAATAAATTTCATAAAGTTAAGTGTAGGCAAAATGAACCAAAGAATTCACTAAAAGTGTCTATATGCTTGGTTATGCTTGGTGGATCACCTTATGCAGGAATATGATTTGTAATACTGAATTGCTAATTTTCATATAATTATTAGTTAATAAGTATGTTATGGAATTAGTTTTATCCATCGAACCAACATATAAGTAGTTATAATCATACCAATATCATAATATGGCTTTGGGTAAAGTATGAGAAATAATATAGCTAAAATGTAGTCTTTCATTATCATGAGACAACCTTTATGATTTGAGATCAAATTTCATATATAGCATGGGAAAAAAACATGTAGTTTGGATATAACACTAATAATAGATATGCATTTATAAATTAATAATGGTATGCTTAATTTGAGTATAAGTATACACATGCCCAAAAACTTATACATGTACATAAGGTTTGTACCTCTAACTATAGTTATGTTGGTGGTTCAATACTATATCATAGTTTTATGTATATTAGGACCTTATTTATGCATGAATACAACTCCCTGAGAGTATAAAAAATGCTAGAATGGAATATTATATGTTTCATATGAACTGAGACTTCTTGTTATAACTAGTTGTTTGAACAAGAGCTTATATTTCCATTGATTAATACTACTTTATTATGATCAATTGTGGTATTTAGTAGTTGTGCTTAAAAATTATAGATCATGATAATATAGGTTATCATAAGGTGTAGTATATTTAGAAACTACTTATATTAATTATAAATTGTAGTTAACAGTATTTTTTACCTAGATGGTATAAACTATAGTTATTATTTCTATTATGAGATAGATATTATTGTGAGATTCAATCATACATTTGATAGAATAAATATATGATTTTTTATTATTTATATGATTATCATGTTAAATGATAGATATTATGATTTAATATGTATGAATATATTAGTTATATTATGTTATTCAAATCTCACAATGCTGATATTGAGTAAGGAGTGTGATGTACTTCACTAGCTTACTAGTATCACAATGCCAGATGAAGGTAATCTGATCAAGTGGTATGTATGAATTTGAATGATCCATAGATCATTTATTACTTGAAAATTTTATCCGAATTAATGTTTAGTAATATTTTTTCATTTCATGTGTATGATTTACATGTTTGTGCGATATCTTGAATAGAACGAGTTTCTATGATACACCACATGTTTAGTTTTAGAAATCATACAACACACAGGGACTAGCTTGTCTCTCTAGATTCCCACATCATAAATATCTACTCATTCATGAAATGATGTCCATTCACTTATGGGATTAGTGTGGAGGATCATTGGTCCATGGTTTGTGTGGAAAAGTGATCAAATGATGCTCTCACTCCCTATAGTAGTACTAATTTTGAGATGACACTTGAGATTGCCATAGATAATAAAGTTTAGGCAATTTATGCTCTATGGAGACATGTATATTATATATTCATATTATATTTATTATTTAAATATTATCATGATGAGTTGTAATTACTTATTTATTGTATATTAACAGTAGTGGCTGTAGACATCTATCAACCATAGATGGTTAATTGTAAATACTTTATATATTTATATTATGAGGTGTTTATTATGATGATAGTGATCAATGATGTATGATGAAGTATGATTTATTTATATTTATCACACTTAGAGTATTTTATATGTTCACTACTTAGATTATCATGGTGTAATCTGTTTAAAGTATATGTTGATTTATTTATTTTTAAAATCATATATTTTTAGGTTGATCCCAATAGGCACGGTACATATGGTATCAAAGATATGGATCAAACTCTAGGACCTAATTTGTTTACTAATGTTTTCATATCATTCTACTAATAAGGAAGATGGTGAAATCTAGAGTTTTTAGAGAGGGTCTATAAAATGTCAATGATAGTAACCCTCTATTTGATCCTAGCTAATTTTCCACTGAGTAATCAATAAATATGGATTAGATTCTTGCAGGCATGAATGAGACTAGATTCTGGATTACATCCATAGAGTATGTGGTTCATGGACATGAAGAGGAAGAACATCAAGATGTACCTAAATATCATCTCAATGAGTAGGAAAAACCTCAAGATGTTAGAGCTTAGGTAGCTATAGGTTGGTTAAAAACATGAAGAAGGTGAACCCACCTAAGTCTGATAAAACTATTTTGGGTGATGGAGTTGAGGCATGGTGTATTGAGATGAATAAGTATTTTGAAATTATAAAGTACTCCAAGGTCACTAAGGTAGTCTGGGGAGCATACTAGTTGGTAGGAGAGGCAACTATGTGGTGGGCCAACAAGAGGCTGGAAATGAATCTTAACTCAACCACCACTACTTAGGATCATTTTATAACTTTTTTTAGGTCACAATGGCTTCCATAGCTTTATTTTTATTAAAATCTCAAAAAATTATAGAATTTAAAGCAGGGTGATTTAATGGTGAATGAGTACTAGAAATAATTCACCAAACTTCTAAATTATGTACCTAAGTACGAGAGAGATGAAAGGTTCAGAATCAAAAAATCTATCATGGGATTGAGACCCAAGATTGGTGGAGAGGTGGATGTTCATGGACCTTCTACCATGGACTAGGTCTTTAAGAAGGCAGTCAAATAAGAACAAAAGTTGAAGTTTATTTCATAGGCCAGGGACAAGTTCAATAAAAAGTTTAGAAATTATAAGTGAATGTTCAAAAATAAGAATTAGAAAAAGAGGAGTGGAGAATCTAGGAAGCCGTTCAAAATTTATAATGTCAAATTCAATGGTTTAGGCAAAAAAATTGGGAAATAGATCTAAAGATAGTTTTAATGGAAACCAATAAAATGAAAAGAAAGGATCACTTGGAGGTTGTTTCATTTACAGAAATGACCATTGTTCTTTTGAATTTACTCAAGACAAGTCAAAGTTCAAAGGTCTTAATCCATAGCAAGGTAGTTTTTAGTAAGATACTCATGTAGTAGTTGGTAATTGATAGGCTAAATTTTAAGCATTATCCATAGATCTATTAGGTACTTCGTTTGACTATCTAGTTTCCATTTTGATTGATACAAGGGCTTAAAAATGTTTTATAACTCATATAATTATTTTTATGTTAACTAGAAGAGATAGAGTAATGGTAAATACATGGTCAATATAGTATGGGAATTAATCAAAAGTCATGGTTGACAAGTGTTTAGTTGAAGTAAAAATTAGGTTTCTCAAATTCACAACATTTATGGATTTATATGTAGCATCACTAGCATCATATGATGTGGTATTAGGAGTCAACTGACAAGTGAAACATAAATCCAAGGTTGGCTGTTACCTAAATAAGGTTAAGTGTCTAGATGATTTTGAAAATTAGACATAAATTCAAGGCGAGAAAATAGAGTTGAAGATTAGGAATTTTTTTTCTATGCAACTCAAGAGGGCTCAAGGAAAAGGGTGCCAAGCATTTATCATCAAGATAAATGAAATGGAGGAACCTAAGGAACCATATTTTAAAGATTACCCATTTCTTGGAGATTAACATGATGTATTTCTAGAAGAATTTCTAGGATTGCCTAGTAGATGTGAATTTAGTTTTTCTATCAACATCATACTTGGTTCAAATTCAAAGTCTAAGGCACCATATAGGATGAATACCATAGAGTTGGTTGAATTGAAGGCTCAAATTTAAGAATTATTGTCTAAGGGGTTGATTAGGCCAAGTGTGTCTTCATGGGGTGCACTAATTATCTTTGTCAATAGTAAGTATAGTACTCTTGAACTTTACATTGATTACAAAATATTGAACAAGAAAAATATAAAAAATAGGTATCTTTTACCTCATATAGTTGATATTTATAATCAAATGTGGGGAGCAATGTTATTTTCTAAGATTGATCTTAGATTAGGATACCATCAGCTGAGAATTAGGGATGAGAATATTTTGAAAACAACATTCAGAACTTGATACGAGCACTATGAGTTCATAGTGTTACCATTTAGGTTGACCAATGCTCTGACAACATTCATGAATCTCATGAGCAATGTGTTCAGAGATTATCTTAACCAATTTATTTTGATTTTTTAGGATGACATTCTTATATACTCTAATAATGAAGAAGAGCACCTTCAACATCTAGAATTAGTTTTGTAATGGTTGCAAAAGCACAAGCTATATGGAAAGTTGTCTAAGTGCACATTTTTTATAGAAAGAGTCCAATATTTGGGATGTATTATCTCCAAAGATGGTATCTTAGTAGATCCAAAAAAAATAAGAGCCATTAAAGAATGGTCAACATCAAAAAATGTGTACAAGAAAAGAAGTTTCATGGGATTAATAGGCTATTACAAGAAGTTCATTCTAAATTTTTACAAGATATATAATCCAATTACTTCTTTGCAATGTAAGAACTAAAGTTTTATCTGGATAGAGAAGTGTGGTATCTTTCTAAGAATTTAAAATAAGGCTTACTTCAACACCAATTTTAAGAGTTCTTGACCCCAATGGTCAATTTTCAGTGATCACAAATGTGTCAAGGGATGGAATAATAGGAGTCTTTATGTAGGATGGTGTTTTGGTGGCTTATGAATCAAATAATCTAAAACCTTATGAGGTGAACTATGCCCTTCATGACTTAGAACCTACAGTAATTGTTCATGTTTTATAATTTTGATGGCATTACTTGTTGGGAAAACTATTTGAACTCAATATTGATAAATTAAGACTCAAGTACATCTTCACCCAACCAAATTTGAATGCTCATTAGAGATGCTAACTAGATTTCTAATCTTATTATGATTTTGATATTATCTATTTCAAAAGAAAGAAAAATAGAATACTCAATGCCTTACGTCATAGAGGGTACATAGTAGCTGTAGATACTATCAGGAGTAATTTCATGGATTAAGTGATTAAATTCTCACCAGGAGATGAATTCTATGATTAGGTCAAAAAATCATTGGCTAATAATGCTTAGAATACTCAATATAAAGGATCCAGATTGGAGAGAGATGGCATTTTATATTATAATAAAAGGATGTATGTGCTAGATCATAAGAATATATGGAGCACAGTGCTAAAATAAATACACAATGAACCATATTTAGTACATCTAGGAGTATCTAATCTCATGATAGAGCTTAAACCACTGTATTTATGAAAGAGAATCAAGAAAGATGTAGCAGATTATGTGTCACATTATCTAGAATGTCAGTGAGTGAAAGTTGAGCATGTGCATCTGGATGGGTTTTTATATTTGCATGATATACCAGAATGGAAGTGGTAGGTGATCAATATGGACTTTATCCAAGGTTTATCGATGTCACATAATAGGCATGATATGATATTGATAGTAGTTGACAAACTAACCAAGGTGGCTCATTTTATACCAGGCAATTTGACAAATGATGCACTTACCATTACAAAGAGGTTCATAAGTATATAAGTTAAATGTATTTATAAATAAGATAATTTTGGGTTGTGATCTGAAGATGACTTTTATATTTTGGGTAACTTTGAATTAGCTTTGGGTATACAACAAAATTTTAGTCTTGCATATCACCTAGAGACTGACAGGCAGACTTAGAGAGTTAATTTGGTGTTAGAGGATCTTCTTCATATGTATTACATGGATCATCAATACAAGTATAAATATTATATTCCATTTTTTGAGTTTACATAAAACTCATACCAATCAGATTTGAGGATGGTACTATTTGAGGCATTGCACAAAAGGTGCAGGACACCAATTAGTTGGGACATGTTAAAAGATAGGGTAGTCTTTGGACTTGAGGTGCTTTCAAGAATAGAAGAAGAAATTAAATTAATCAGACAAACACTCATTAAGGCCAATGATAGGTAGAAGAGTTATGCTGATCTGAAGTAGACAAATAGGTAGTTTTTAATAGGTGATAAAGTGTTCTTGTGGATTAAGCTACTGAAGAGCTCGACTAAATTTGAAAAGTTAGAAAAATTATCACCGAGCTATGTTGGACCATTTGAGGTGTTAGAATTGGTCAATCCTATAGATTATAGGCTTGCATTACCACCATATATATCTCTATTACATAATGTCATTCATGTTTCTTATCTTAAAATTTATATAACTAATCCTATGCATGTGTTGGATTGAAATGCTTTGCAAGTTTTGGATCCTAGGGTGGTCATGGTAGAAACAATCAAATTAATTGAAACTCACAAAATTTATTTGTGTAATAGAGAGATGTCACAGTGTAAGATCCAGTGGGAGCAATGCTCTGAGGATAGGACTACTTAGGAGGACTAGGATGAGTTCTATAGGATATTTTCACATTTATTTTTTTGTTTTGATACTATTATACTATGTTATCTTTCTAATAAATAATTTTATAATTCAAAACTTATTTTAGAATAAGAGTCATCTAGGATGATGAATAGATTTATGGTGGAAGGATGTTACATTCCAATTCCTCACTAAGCAAACTATTTGATTATCTATAGATATTTATAGTTGACAAGTTTGATTTGGTTATTTTAAACTAATCTTTGAGATATATGTTGTTATGGGACAGTTGGATATTACTTAGGTTACATGATTACATTGCTATGAGTTAGTTGTAGTGTATATATTTACATGATGATCATGTTAATTTATTATTTCAGTTATATTTTATGATGTATGTATATCATGATGTTATGATCTAACTACATGTTTATTGTGAGGTTGACAGATGAGAACTCATCCCTTAGAGCATGACAAAGGGAGAGAAGGGTGATGTATATGGAGTCATTGAAGGATGACAAAGAAACTGTCTAGAACTCTGCACACACCACATTAACTAGCACATGTAATATGCATAATAAAATGGTTAGTATAACATGTTTTGATGTTGTTTTCATTAAATAATTAAACATGGTTGCTAGCATAGTTTAATGGTTTTATGAAATTTGTCTTGAATGATTTGTGTGTGTGACCATTAAATGATTTTAGAAATGTGAATTGCATAATTAGATTAAATTTGGATTTACTGATTGATGAATTTATCCTTAAACCATCATGAAATTGAAATGTTAATTTAATTATCAAGTATATGGGTTATCAAAATTAGAAATAAAATAAATAAAATATGATAATTTATATTTTAAGAGGAAAAAAGGGGGGAAAGAAGAGAATTATTTAAAATAAAGAGAAAATATGAAGTTTTAAAAGTAGGAAAAATAAAAATAAATAAATTCATAAAAATTGTTAAAAAAAATCAAAGAAAAACAAATAATAAAATAAAGGAAAAAAATCTTTAAAGAAAAGCCACACCATATTGAAAAGGGAGATTTTGGAAATAAATAAGAGGAATGTATCTAGGTAAATTAGAGTGGTGCAATAGAGTGTGAAGGTGATTGAAAGAGAAGAAATAAGGGGAGGGGTGAGAAAGGGAGAAGGTCTTTCCAATAATAAGTAATTTTGAGTTAGAATTGAGAGGTAGGCAATGTATTTAATTTCTATGTGTTTATTTCATGTAATACAAACTGTGTGGTGAGAATAATAGTCAGAGAAGCATGAGTAAACCATTTATCACTGATTTATATTGGCTAATAATATATGTACTAGGCAATTTAAATAAGACCAATATCTATTAGACAACTCCAAGTGATATATATTTAAAGAGGCTTTGATTTGCATTAAATACACTTAGATATGACCGATCTGCATAAACTTATAAATATTTGTGTTTAACAGATATGAAAAACTAGTTTAAATAATAATTAAGTGGAAAATATATGTATGTGTGTGTGTGTGTGTGTGTGTATATATATATATATATATATATATATATATATATATATATATATATTAAAGAGAGACACTCAAATGATCAACATAAATGGATGGGGTGATTTGAGTTATGTGATATTAAATTGCCATATTGATCTATATTTCTAGTATTAAATAAGGTAATTTGGATAGTAGAATCACTATTCAATATAATTACTATCTTACTATAGATTTAATGCAAAGATTATTATAGAATATTTTCTACATCCCTTGAAAACATCCATAACCAACAAAAAATATATAGTATTACCGGTTATTATAGAATGTAGTAAAACCATATATATATAATAAACTATAGAGACATCTATAAAATTCAAATTAAAGAACAATGGTTATTATCTATATAATGCTGATATCTATATAAAAAAATGCAGGTATATCTATAGATATATTTTCTACTAAATACTATAGTACGCATATTACTATAGAATGATGTTTACTATAGAAATCAACTTAATTGAATCCAGATGTAAGACAACTATATGTTAATCATTTGGTCAACATATTTTAATTAAGTATATATGGTTTTCTCTCCATTATTTACTATGATTTACAATTAATATAATATCTAGATCTTTACTTTATAATCATTTATATTATGGAGATAGATATTAGTCACATAATATCATCTGAATTAATTATAGATTTACTTACTAGATGCATGGTTTAGATAGATTATATTTTATTTGTCTAGATTCCATAATTAAAATTCTGATAAACACTTATAGTCTAGATGTAATATATTTTATTTCATGGAGTATAGTGCAGGTAAAAATTAAATTGTCATCAATCATATTATTTATCATTGTAATTCTCTATATTCCACTTTATAAATATTTTAACCCTTCAAAGATAAATGGTGTGGGTTATTCCATATGGTATATATATGATGACTATGAGATCATGTAAATTATAATATATTAATTGACTCGTAGTTCATTTCTTATCATATATACGAATCATAATACATATTAGCATATGTCACTTAGATGCTTGTAGTTCACTTAGGTTATAATAATTGAGAAATGCAGGTGGGATGGTGTGTAATGATTTGCCTATAGGCAGTTATAATATTTGTATCCCAATTATGACAAACATGATAAAATTTTAGTCGAGGAGGATGATAGCTTAACACAAAGGGTATTGATGAATTATAACAACCTACTAGTAGAGAGATGATCATCTGAACTAGTTAAGATTAAAATTCTTTCATGTTTAATTACTCTATTTATGATATGATTAGAATGGAATCAAGATGTTAGTGTTGAAGAGATGCTGCCATTACTGAATAGACTTATTGCAGCTGAAGTTTGTTGTATCATGTGTCGGTAGGCATCATGATATAACATCATGAAGACTTGGTTGAAATATGCATAAGGACTAACTCCTGTAATCCAATACTCAATAGAAAATAATGCACTAATGATAGAAACCATGATGACAATGTAAACATATGAATATAGATGGATTCAAGTGTAAGTGTGGGCAAGGAATCACCCAATGAACACACATAGACTGAATCAAGGCAACAGTGCTAAAATCAAACACACAAAAAGACAAACAAATAAAATAAGCAAAAAAAAAAAAAACAAACAATACAATAAAAACCTTATGAATATTTCCCCTAGAAAATAGGTGACAACTTAACAAATGAAGAAAATGGGGGAATAGAAGAAAAAGAAGAGGGTGGTTGAGCTGTCTCCATATGCACTAGGAAAGTGGATGCTACATACATAGTTTCATGGATGTAATATCCAATAAAAAAAATTTAGGCTAAATGTAATTCTCCTAGGGAATGGGAAGAATGTGGGAACATATGAAAATACATAGAATAGATGTGATAGAAGAATAGAAATGGTCTTGCCAAATAATAAGTGCATGAGAGAAAGGCTAAAAAGGATGGGGAAATGAAATAACAAGTTATTTTCTTGTAACTTAGTAAGGGTTCCCAAAATCCTTAAGGCAAAGAAGTGGTCAATATTTTTGTTCTTTTCTAACGATTTTTTAAAATCTTTTAAGAATTATTTGAAGTATCTCAACTCAATCGAGAATGATGAGACACTAAATAGTTCAAGCTCATAAAATGGTGAGAGCATTCAAACTAATGTTACTCATAAAATGGTGAGAGCATGGCTTAAGTTGCTCATAAAAAAGTAAAAGCATGGCTTAGGTTGCTCACAAAATGGTGAGAGTATGGCTTAGGTTGCTCGCAAAATAATAAGAGTGTGGCTTAGGTTGCTCATAAAATGGAAAGAGCATGGCTTAGGTTAATCATAAAATGGT
>JARHVA010008153.1:465000-515000 GCA_037957365.1 Torreya grandis
AAATAATGGGTAATTATGGTGAGGGCCTATGGGTGGAATATCATGGGCACTGAAGGTAATTTGTTTTGAAGGGGATAAATGACCCACCAAGGCTTAAAGTTGGCTTATATCAATATCCCTAGCAATTTTTAGTTCATTCAAGACTAGATTTAGTATCTCCTGATGCATAAATGATGTTTTGAGAAGATCCATAAGAGATATTTGGGTTGGGGTCTTCTCAAGTTTCTAAATGATATCATATGGTTTATCAGGAGAACTTGAGACTTTTCTAGGGATAGTGAATTTTTGAGATGAGGAGGTAGATGGGTCTTTTAGAGGTGCTCCTGGAACTGTGATCTTGCCACATTATGTAGTGACTACATAATTAGTTTTTGCCCTATTGATTTTGAGGATGGTGGATGGTATATGTGTGGGCTCATGGGGGCCTCAAATTTTGATGGTATTAATGTAATGGTATGGGATGGAGTGATAGTTAGTTCTATTAAAAGTGGAGGCTTGAACCTAATCCTTTGGTGGTTTCTTATGCCTATGATCATGCTTAGGTAATGGGCCCTGATATATACCCATTTGTTGGTTTTTAGATTGACTTGTTGGATTTTCCCCTTCAACTTCTATTTATCCTTTTTATATTAAATCTTGGATAATGTGACTTAATTACATACATTTCTCAGTGTCATATCCTTTGACTCTATGATATTGACAAAAATCTTCTCAATACCAATCTAGGCATGGTTTGTTATCATTCAATGGTCGAATTTATAGGAGAGTAATCATATTAGTAGCAAGTAATTGTTACAAGACCATTTTCATGGGTACGCCAAGACTAGTTATATGCCTTTTTCCTATTCTTGGATTTGCTTTTCCCATTGGTACAATTATACTGGAGACATTTTAATTTTTGGTAGTAGGGGATCTTTTTTCACTTTTTGTACATGTTTTGAGTCTATCACACCATCTCCTAGTACATTTTTATTTTTGTTGAATACTTTAGGTTTACCTAAGAAAGTATTATCTTGGTTTTGACTTTATTCATTTCGGGTATGTAATTTAATTGTCACCTTTTCAATGAGTGATTTTTCAATCTAAATACCCTTCTCTATAATTTTTTAGAAGGATTTGACACACTATAATTTTAATTGATATTTAAATTTAGAATTTAAATTATCAATAAATATTTTGGTTAGCTCTTTTTTAGGAATTGTACAACCAAATTGGCTGGCAAGACCTCTCCACCACTGGATAAATGATGCTAAGCTCTCCTAATTTATTTTTTTATTATTGTAAAGATCAATAATAGAAATATCATGTTCAATATTAAAGGATAAATGTATCACAAAAATTTATATTACCCTTTGGTAGATGCATGAACCATTTTAGTGTGGGTCCTAAGAGACTTTTGGGGAAGAGTCTAAGTAGATAAGCATCATCATATGCAACCTTGTGGCATGCCACATAAAAATCCTGAACGTGGTCACTTGGGTCCCCTATTCCATTATATTTTTCAAACTTTAGAATTTCAAAGAGTGTTGGGAAGGGTATTTGTAAGATGCTCATATCCTATGGTGATGTGTAGAGGTCTTCATACTTGTATCTTATCACCTAAGTGAGAGGGTCAATTTGTTGAAGATTTTTTTTCATTATCCTCCAATCTTGGGAAAATGAGGGGTCCATTAATGGATTATAAGTTTGTTCTTGGCTTGTTCTTGGCCTTAACGTATTAGGATTAGTATTTCTATCATTTCATCTTGGTAATGCAGGTTTTTGGCTTTCATCATAGAATTAGGATGTGAGGGAACTTATTTATTATGTCAATTGATCTAGGTGATCCTCCAAGGTGATTATTCTATGGGGGTTCTTCTTCTTCTTCTTCTTCTAATTCTTGTTCATTGTCTACAAGGTCGAGTTCCCCTATTCTTGATAAGTGTTATTTTGATGAGGTGGATTATTGGGTCTAGATGATGGATGGATGAGGTGTTGTGAGAGACTTAGATTAAATGTAGGGAGTAGTTTCCCCCACATTATAATGACTTGGGAGAGAATTTGGTCATGGTTATCATATATATATTGATCAAATTTTTCTCTAGGCTCATCACTATTAAATAACTTATTTATGAAATATTCCTCTTCTCTAAGAGTGTGCATATCACTTTGTGTTTCTTCATTAGCCCAAATTTTCTCACGTAGAGTCTTAAGGACCTCATTTTATTAGTTTGATCCTTGTCCTATTATTAGGATTTGGGAATGAGTTCTAATATGCATGGTGGATAATGAGGGTGGTGTGAGAGTGATTAAGTTTTATTTTGATGTATGAAAATAGGGGAAGTGACTTTAAACACTAGACTTGTCTCAAATCCTAGACTAGAGTGGTCAAGAGATATATGTGATTTACATTTAAATTTAGAGATTAAAGACTAAAGTGATCAAATATTACCAAGGTAAAAAAACATATATAGGTTTAATATAGCAAGTATACTAAGGGATGAGATGACTAAATGCCCTTTCACACTAACAAGATGACAATTGGATGGGTGCTAGATATGAATAGGCAAGATGATGAGATGATGGGGTGATAGACAAAATCTAACAAGGTTGTAGACTTTGATAATGTTTAATCAAGGATGAAGTGATGACTAAGATTAAGAGTGATGGGTGACCACTATAGTTTAGTTTTTAAGGTAAAGTCTAATACTCAATAGTATGGATGATGGTATGAAGATGAAATAGTTTAGTTTTTTCCAAAGATGGGATGTGTCCTAAAATTTCTCTAAGTGCTTTGGTGATAAAGGGATAGGCTAACTCAGATCACAAAAGGTATGGGTCTTAGCACAACACACATAATCATGCCAAATCACAATCCCTATTATTAGTTAACACAAAGGGTGTGTAACATGATGATTGCACCATCTAATAATTTTATAGGTGAGATTGTAGGATGGTGACCCATTATGGAATCTGCATACACATAATATTTTTAAAATTTTATCACTTAATAACACTTTGTATCTTATAGGAACCCATTGAGTCTCAATATATCTAAGTGCACGCCTTAAGGGGTACATCAGGAAAGGGGTGGGTAGACCATTGGTGCTTTGTAAGATGGTTGCCCTTTTTGTCACTTGTTATCTACACACTTATCTCCTAAAAACCTTATCCTTAAGGTTGTTATTATATATTTTACCCTCTCCACTCATTTACCATAATTTATCCTCCTTTTCCTTACCTTAATCCATTTTTTTCAATCGGTTGTACTCAATTGACTAGGTTGACCCTGTATGATTTTGGGTGATTTTCACTTAGGAACTAGTTGGGCTCTTGGTTGACCTACCTCATGACCTATTGAATTATTATCCAAAATTGTGCTAGGTTGACTGGGTCGACCTTGTCAACCAAGATTTTTGGAAGGGTTTAGGGTCAAATCCTCCTATATATACAAGTTTATTTCACCATTATTGAGAGAAAAGAAGAAGTAAGAGATATTACACATATGCTTATTGACCATTTTACTTGAGGAGAAAACATAGGGTTCCATACTTTTTTTTGGAGATAAGGATTGTTTCTTGTGGATAAGTCTTTTAGATATATTTATAGGATATGTAGCTTAGAGATGATTTATCCTTATCATCCTTACATACCAAAACAACCTCTTGATAATCACCTTGGCCAAGGGAGAGATTAAGGCTTAGCAGGTTTATCTTCAAAGGTAAGTATTCATAACATTGTGTTGGAAAGTGTTGTCATTGATGTCAAAAGATTAATCTCATGTGTGCATTTATGTCAAAGGTAATGACAAAGTGGTGATGTCATGTTGATGATGAGTTTGAGCCTGATGATGTACAAGGTAGGATTTGGATTTATATGAGTTAAGGTAAGTATTATTAGAGGCTTATCATATTATATCTATCAGGTTGATGTGGTTTCATGTCAAGAAGAGAAGATAAGAATGTGAATAGTGTGTTGGCATAGGCTTGGTAGCCTAGTATGTAAGCATGGATCTTTAATATATGCTTAGATAGGATGTTGTTGAATGTTATCAGTATTGTGCATGTGTGAGGGGTCTTATCAGAGGTCAATAATGAGTAGAGAGTTTGTAGAAGTGCATGGTATTCATCAGGTTATTCATTATGTTCATATTGGCATAGTTGGTTTTATGGTATAAAAATTTAAGTAGGCATATTGATGATGTTATATTATACACATGTAAAGGTTCCAATAGAATCTTGATATATGTATGGATTCTCCTATGAAATGTGATCATGTGGTCCAATATTTAGTTAATGAAAATAAGCAAAAATAAAGATATGTGGGTTAAATGTTGGATTTCCAAGTAGATTATAGATGTTCCCATATTTAAACAGATCATCACTACACATCATGTAGACATGCATGAACTAGTAAATTTATGCATTTATTTTAGGTATGATAAATTCATTTTTGATCAAAGGTTTATATAGATATGTTATATAGTGTCAAGAGGCCACCCTAAAAATTCGGAGACTTAAAGTGTTGTCTAGCTCAAGTTATGAAGCTTCAAAAATGCTCTAGCAGATTGTGATGGGTCAGAGACCATCAAGTTTAATTTTGTTAAAGACTGAGGTCATTAGTCAAAAGATCTAACAATGCATATTAATTCATTATCTTGATCTAATATTTCATATAAGAGTTAACATGTAAAAGTTTTCATGCATAGGTGATAAGTGTCACAAAATTGCTAGTTTGACAAAAGATCAATGGTGAGTGATGGTTCATATTGATAGAGATCAATGGTGTGAGACAAGTTAAAGAGTAACCAATGCATGTATGGTTTCCAAGTGAAATAAGTGCAAGGGGATATAATTAAAGTTCTTAAAATTCATGTGAGGGTGATAAGTGTCATAATATTAAGAGTTTTAAGTAGGATCTAATAGTGAGTGTTGTAAGGTAAAGACCAAGCTGATCCACATAGATCATAGTGTGTAATTGGTCAATATTACAAGGGTACATGAGATGAGGTCAACATGTTCATTGTTTAATAGTTTATCCAAGTTAAATTTTTAATAAGATCGATGGTGTGTGTTTAATTTGAGATGAGAGGACATGAGATGATGGCATAGTGTTCAAAGTTTAACCTTTCCTCAGTGACCATGGGAATTCAAATATTTGAATTAGTAAGGGAAGACTAGTCTGTGGTGTTTAATCCATAAATTTTGATATATGCAGAATTTGACCATGATGTAAAAATAATTTTTTTATAGGACTTCAAGGTACATTTGTAAATATTAATTTTAAGGTATTAGAGTGTTTATAGTCAAATATATTAAGGTCCAAAGTTGACTATGTGTTCATTCATGCTCTGCAAGTAACCTAAGAAGGGTAATTGAGTTGTAAATGATGGTATTTCAATGTTTAAAGATTATATAGATATTATAGAGTGTTTTATAATCCATGAATACCATATGTGTGTATTTTGGAGGTTTGAAAAATCCATCTTTAGTGTGAACATTTACTTAGAATTTGACTATGTTTATTGAATACACTAGTAGTTTGAGTGACTATCTTGCAGAGGTAAGTTGAAGATGTTTTGAGTAGAGATAAGGAATAAAATGAGTATTGAGATGTTATATAAGTCTCTAAGACTTATTATAAGGCATTTATTTGTCATAGTTTTCCCCTGATCAGATAGGGAGAGTCAAAATAGCTTGATTGTATTTTGACTATTTATGACCAGTCTGAGTGGCCATTTTGAGAGAGTTGTTTTGAGTGCTTAGAGCCTATGTTGAAGTATATAAATCACATGAAGGATTTTAATAGGTAATTAATATTTAAACCATATGATATAATAATATGACTGTGTGAAATATTTGAGTAGTTACTTCAGAAGTTTGAGACTCTATTTTCTGTGTATGAAGACCTAAAGAGAAAGGAGACCTAATTTATAGGTTCAAGTGTTGAGTTGGTGTTACAGGTAGCATGAACCCATATAAGAGTGAGAAATGTGATATTTGAGATAGGTTTGATGTGTTTGAAGCATTGGTAAATGATGAATTTGGTCCAAGGAGTCTCACATATAACATGTGTGTATGAAGACCTAATTGTTTTAGGTCTCACCAAGACCTAATGGTAGTTTGGAGATAATGAGGTAATGAACAACCTATGAAAAGTGTGGTTATCACATGTAATAGGTGAATGGAAATATGTTAAGTGTGGTTAAAATGTATAAATCATCTTGGCCAACCAAGATGGGTTAAAGGAAGAGAGTGGTATAAGTACAAGGTGTAATTGGACTAAATATGCTAGTTGAGGAAGTGTGGAGTTAGGTGAAGTAGAGAAACTTTAAAATATAAGGGAAAAGTTAGTGAGGAATATAAAATAATGAATAGGATCAGTCATTTTTATCTGATCAAGATGATGTAGGTGGATACATAGGTCATTGGACCTAATGATCTTAGAAGAGGCAGATTGAATGAGTAAGTCTTTAAGACTATTTAGGTGAAAGAGTGAAGGTGAAGAGTGAAAAACAAAGGTGCTCATCATCAGTTTAAGATTATAAATAGGTGTTAAATATGATTTATTAAAGGTATATGGTTGGGTGCTTAGTTTCCTAGGGGTTTGGTTCCTCCTTGCAAGGTGAAACTTTGTAAAAGGTCTAGTAATTATGAGTGCTCAACTAAATAGGGGTAGTAGCTCCTTGTGGGATTGGTGTCTCATTAAATTAAGGGATGGGTGTTCCTTGATCATTTAGTACTAGTATAAATTATATATTTTCCTTATAGGACTATAGTACATCTTATAGGGTTCAGTGGGTTTTATCCCCCAAGAAGGTTTCCCACATATATGATGTGTTCATGTGATGCATGCTCTTATGTATGCTTTAGATATATGTACTTTCATGTTTATGTTGCTTGATCAAGTTGATGTATGTTGAATGTTTAAAAGTTGGGAATTGAATTAGATTATCTTGCATCACTTATTCACCCCCCCCTCTCAGTGATTGTACCTCTAATAGTTGGTATCAGAGTAGGACATTTTGTGAAAGTTTAACCACTTGAAGGTGATCCAAAGTACAATATGGATAAAAGGGAAAATTGTTCAAAATAAAAGGACATCATGAGTGATAAAGAAGTGTTCTATGACACTGAGAAAGAAGAATTTGATCTAGAAGTTGATCTCATGGGTGCACTTGGTGAATTTAAGGATAAAAAAAGAAGAATCATAAAATGAGGAATACTATCAAAGGTATTGAGGAAAAAATCAGTTCTCTTGAGGCAAGTTTGTTAGGTAATTCCAAGAGAGAGGAAAATAATAACCAATAATAGATCAAGTATATTATAGAGAAAGCATATCTATTGAAGGATGACATGGATATAAAATCTAAGCAGGATAGGAAGGCCATCGAAGATCTTATAAATTAGTCAGAGGCTAGAAGTTCAAGCATGAGAGCTAAAGAAGTTGAATATGTTCAATTGAAGATTGATCTTATTTCCCTGAAGAAGCCAATTAGATAGCCAAATGCTTCAAGGTATGCCAAATATTTTATGGGCCATTATTTTGTTTGTCATATTATTGGTCATAGGGCAAAGGACTATGTAAGAAGAAGTAATCAGTCAAAGGGAGATCACTACCATATTCAATTAAAAGGTATGGAAGACATTATTTGACACAGTTGTTATAGAGTTGGTCATATTGCTAGGTTCTACAAGCAAAGACCATTTAGTCAATATAAGTTTAAATATGATCCTAGAGTATAAGAAATAAGACTAGATAGAGAGTGTAAGAAGAGAATAAATTAGTCAAAATAAGGTCACAATAATCATCAAGCAAAAGGTATGAATGATCCTTTTTGTTTCAAATGTCATAAATTTGGTCACATTTCTATATATTGGAAGAATAAGTTAAATGATTTCTTAAAGAAAAAAAAGGAGTATGGATATCCTAATGTGTAAGAAAAAGGTCAAAAATGGTTGTGGAAACCTAATCCTATTAGGAGAGATCATATAAGACTAAATATGGTTTGTTTTACATGATAGACATGAAGTAAAGTCAAGAGTATTTGTTGTCTACATTTGCTAACAAGTTTGAAGCAAAGAATGATGTCAAGGATCCATTCAAAGTAAATATGGTGATGAGGAAGGATTGTAATTCAAATGAGAGTATGGAGATATGAGAGTCTGTTGAGTTTTGGACTTTTAGTCTCACTATGTCAAAGGGGTGTCTCTATTTAAGCTTCAAGGAGACACTTTATAGAAAGAGAAAGCATGACTGAGCTTTGGTTAATGTTGCAAGACAAGAAAGATCTTTTTGTGCTTGGCTAAGGAGGAGCAATGAGTTTTATGTAACTAATCCAAAGTATTGTGATGGAATGATTTAGAAGATATATTCAGGGACAATGTTCCTAAAGTCAAAGTCTTGGTCATTCTTTGATGGATGGTCTAGCTGGTCAATATGGTGGAGATATGAAGAACTATATTATAGATGTGAACTCAAGCATGTTGATATGATTAATTGATCAAACCAAGTCAGGTACTTGGAAAATGTATTGAATCTTCATGTATAAACAAAGGGGGAGATTTTTAAATGGTCAAAACCTATGATCATAAGACTATGTAGTTGAATTTGAGAGAGAAGGTATGGAGGTAATTATGATGTTTATTCATGGTATGGAGATCTAAAGATGATCAAGAGATGCAATGGATTAGAGATATTAGGGGGAATCCCTCTCAGTGTTCTCAAGGTGAGTTCTATAAATTTTTGGTGTTCATGTGTGTTTAGTCCTTATTGATAGCAGTGCATGATCAAATAAGAGTGCTATCATGGTGCATGGTTGAGAAGTACAAAGTGGTATGCATAGAGTTAGGGGGAGATAAATAATATAATTAGAGTGACTTGTGGATCCATGCATGATGTAAGGAGAAGATTTTGTGAGATGTTATAGTCATTAAGAAAATGTTTTGAATCTTCATGCATAAGCAAAGGAAGCTTGTGAGTTGTACAAGTAAATAGTTACAAAGATCAAAATAGCCCAAGTTAAAATTGATGCATGTATTAGGGGGAGAATTGTTTCTCTAAAGTTGTGAAGATGATGACTCTAGTTGGAAAAGATGAAGGCAAACATCTCTATAACAAGATGTTTGTTGTTTCCATGTCCATTATTGCAAGTAGAGAGGCTCTATGGATATTTAGTCCACTTTATAATTAATGGCAAAGGGGGAGAAGGAAAATAAGAAGTTTTCATCAATGAAAAAGGAGGATGTTATTGGAAAGTGTTATCATTGATGTCAAAATATTAATGTAATGTGTGCATTGATGTCAAAAGTAATGACAAAGTGGTGATGTCATGTTGATGATGAATTTTAGCTTAATATTGTGCAAGGTAAGATTTGGATGCATATGTATTATTGAAGGCTTATCATATTATATCTATCATTTTGATGTGGTTTTAGTTTAAGATAAGATAAGCATGTGAACAGTGTGTTGG
The DNA here is from genome assembly GCA_037957365.1 of Torreya grandis. Lineage (NCBI taxonomy): Eukaryota > Viridiplantae > Streptophyta > Pinopsida > Cupressales > Taxaceae > Torreya > Torreya grandis. Next base: position 474,452 of record JARHVA010008153.1, read on the forward strand.
CATAGGCTTGGTATCCTAGTATGTAAGCATAGATCTTTAGTATATGCTTGGATAGGATGTTGTTCAATGTTATAGGTTTTGAGAATTTATGAAGAGTCCTATCAAAGATTAAGAATGATTAGAATCTTATGGAAGTGCATGGTGTTAATATAGTTCTTCATTATGTTCATCTTGGCATTGTTGGTTATGTGCAAGAAAAATAAGAATAAGTATATTGATGATGTTATATTTCACACGTGTGAATATTCCAAGATCAACTTGATATATGGATGGATTCCCCTATGAAAGGTGATCATGTGGTATAGTTTTTAGGTCATGCAAGTAAGTGAAGCTAAATATATGTGGGTTCAAGTTTGGCTTTCCAAGTAGATTGTAGAGGTTCCCATACTTAACCAGATTGTCACTGCACATCATGCATACATGACTGAACCAATAAGTTTGTGCATTTATTTTAGGTATGAAGAAAGTAATTTTTTATCAAATTTTTACATGGAGATTTTTTCCATAGTGTCAAGAATATACCCTAAAAATTTAGAGACTTGAAGTGTTGTCTAGATCAATTTATGAAGCTTCAAAAATGCTCTAACAAACTATGATAGGTCAAAGACTGTCAAGTTTAATATTGTTAAAGACTGAGGTCATTAATCAAAAGATATAATGGTGCATGTTAATTCAAGATCTTGATCCAATAGTTCATATTAGTTTCAACATGTCAAAGTTTGCATGTGTAGGTGACAAGTGTCATAAGATCATTAGTCTGACAAAAGATCAATGGTGAGTGGTGGTTTGTACTAACGTAGATCAACAATGTGGGACAAGTCAAAGAGTTAACAATGCATGCAGGGATACCAAGTGGCAAAAGCATAAGTGTATGTTAGTAAAGTGATCATAAGGAATGCAAGGGTGAAAAGTATCATAATATTAGGATTTATGAGAAAGATCTAATGGTGAGTGCTATAAGGTAAAGATTAGGTTGATCCATAGAGATCAACAGTGTGTAATTAGTCAATATTACAAGGGTGCACGACATGAGGTCAACATGTTCATTGTTTAAAAGTTTATCCAAGTTAAAGATAAAATAATATAGATGGTGCATGTTTAATATAATATTCAAGGATATGAGATGATGGCCTAGTGTTCAAAGTTTAACCTTTGCTTAGTGACCGTTGGAATTTAAATATTTGAATTAGTGAGGGAAGACCAATCTATGGTTTTTGAGCCATAAATGTTGATCTATGAAAAATTTGACCATGGTGTAAAAATAAAAGTTGTAGAGTAATTCAAGGCACATATGGAAATATTACTTTTAAGGCTTAAAAGTGTGTACAATCAAAGATACTGAGTTCCAAATTTGACTGTGTTCATTCTTGCTATGTAAGTAACCCAAGAAGGGTAATTGAGTTTTTAATGATGGTATTTCAATGTTTCAATATGAGATAGATATTTTAGAGTGTTTTAGACTCCATGAGGACCATCTATGTGAATTTTCGACGTTTTAAAAATCCATCTTTAGTGTGAAAAATTGCTTAGAAGTTGACTATGTCTATTGAATACACTAGCAATTTGAGTGACCATCTTGCAGAGGTAAGTTGAAGGTGTTCTAAGTAGAGTTAAGGAAGAAAATGAGTATGGAGATGTTATATAAGTCTATAAGACATATGATAAGGCATTGGTTGTCATAGGTTGCCCCTAATCAGATATGGAGAGCCAAAATAACTTGACTATATTTTGATTGTCTATGACAAGTGTGAGTGGTCATTATGAGAGAGTTGTTTTGAGTGCTTATAACAAGTATAAATTGGATCTTGTCATTATAGGATTGTAGTCCATATTTTAGAGTTCAATGGTTTTTATCCCCAAAGAGGGTTTCCCACATATATGATGTGTTTATATGATGTATGCTCTTATGTACGTTTTGAATATATATACTTTCATGTTTATGTTACTTGATCAAGTTGATGTATGTTGAATGTTTACGAGTTGAGAATTGAATTGGATTATCTTGCATCACTGATGTACTCACTTTCTCAGTGATTATACCTCTAACACTTTGTTTTTATTTTGTAAGAGTAGATAGATATGCATTTTTACTTCTCTTCCATGCATTAGAATTCCATATACATTGATGTAAGTATATGTCTCTTGTGCATGTTTAATTTTATTGTTTCTAACCCCCATTTTGTGCCACAAACTTTGATGTGCACTAGATTAGATTTAATTTAATTATTATTAGTTTTTTGAGGTATCAAAACATAGGGCTCCCTTAGGTTTATTTTATGATTAAAATTTAATAGAGGCTTTAAAACCCTCCCTAGCATGGTGTATTTTAGTAATAGATCCCCTAATCAGGTCAAGAAAATACATATATTGGTCATGTTCTCACTTTAAAAAGGTGTCCCCAATTGGAAGTGTATGGTATGCTCTATCTTTTGTAGGTTAGTAGTGACTTATAAACATGATGAATTTTTGATTGCATACATTCTGGTGAACCCAGTGTGAATCTAACCCTTGTAATTTTTTATTTCACTTATTCTATCTTTTTTATTATCATATATTTGTGATCTTGGGTCGACTTTATCGACAGAGTTCTAACTTTTGTGTGCAATTTTGACATATAATAAATTCAATAAGAACCTATTATGTTTGTGTAGGATTTTTACCAGGTTCAAGCTACTAGGTCAACCTAATCAACCCTATACATTTTTAGACTTCCAATTTAACATACTAGGTTGACCCAATTGACCCTGCACCTTTTAGGTTTTCATCAAATAGGATTTGCAAAGCTAGGTCAACCTAGTTGACACAATTATAAAAATTTGCAATTAAAAATCAAGGTTATTCAACAATAAATATCATATTTATTTACATCCTCTAACCCACTAAGGTTTTTTTCTATTCTTATTTGTCATTTCTAGCATTTATACAGTTCTATTTTTCACAATTTCTAGTCTTTAAAACTACCCCTATATCGTCAACTAGGTCAACCCTATAGACATAGTTCTATATTATGTGTTTTGTCTAGAAATCTAGGTTGACTCTATCGATGTAGTTCATTTTTATACCCTTTATTATATATTACAAAGGTGACACTATCAACACTATTCTATATTCTCTATTAACTGAATCGACACTATACTGTGTTTCAAAGTTGTAATTAACCCTTATATGCTAGTAATTAGCTCACAATTTCATTTATTATTGCTTGCATGCTTATAATAGATGACATATTCTAATTAGGTGGTTTCCAATATATTATTTAGTTTCACTATTTCTTCTTTTATGCACACACTACCAAATCACAAAATCTTAAAAAACATATTAACAATTGTCTACCTAAGGCTAAACTACTTGGATTTTATCACCAAGGGGGAAGCTGACTTGGTTTTTTGGCCAAGTATAAATACATTTTTAATGGTATATTTTGGCTAAACAGCCAACACCCTTATCGTTGCAGTGTGTGAAGTGAGCAGGTAGGCCCAGTACTAAGCTAGTACCATTACCAATACAGATCCCTTTAAGCCCAAAACATCCTAAAACCATCCTTAGATTGATTTATAGTTATTTACTTATAAATAAATTCCTATCACATCTAAAATTATTCTCTAATAATTTAACAACATTTAATTTGACCACTTAGTTAGATTTTACTTTCCAAGTTGACTACTTGATCTTTGCTTAATTATATGTTGTATTGTAAAAATTTGTATTAGCCAACATTCATCCAAGGTTTTGTGTTATGTGCCTCAAATGGATCAAGATAATTGACCCAATTTATTATGTATTTCATTTCATTTCTTTCTTTTCTAAATTTTTTTCAAAATTATTCTTGTTACAATACATGGTCATTTCTACAACATAGTATCTTATATGTTATAAGTTTTCCCTATTTCCTATACTATGTTGATCATGTCCATTATTTATAATTTATAGCCTCTATTTCCTATACTAGGTTGACCCACTTGACTCTGTATAGTTTTTAGGCCCTATTTAAAGTGCTATGTCGACCAAGTCGACTCTGTACAAGTTTATATCACTTTTTATTTTCTTGATTTTACATCTCTCTTGTCTTGTTTAGTCCTTTTCCTTCATGAAATTTTTGTTTGAAGACAATACTAAGTTTATTTCAATAGACATGATGATTTTTACCAACCCTCATAGGGTCTCTAATAAGCAAAGTAGGGATCCTCTCTTGGATGAGAGTAATGTTCATATAGCCACTTGTACAATGAACTATGGTACCCCTTCTCATTATTTTTCACTACATAATCCTCTCTCCTCACTAGAAGATCAACCCAAATTAGAGTATGCACCTGAAATGCTCTTTTGTATCTCCAAATTTCCTCAACATCAAGGAAAAGATCCCTCTAACATTTACGACCTCATGGTTAGTGGTCAAGTTGAAGAGCCTCATTCACCTTCTCCCACATTATCACAAGGATTTGGGGGTACTATCTTCTTTTATTCTCAACCTCTTCCCTCTATTATGACCCCTTATCATACCATCACCTCTTATTATTTAACTTCTTCTAACTCTATGCCTAGTATATCCACTAACATGGTAGGTTATACATCTAGTGGGCCTCTCCCAAGAATCACTCCCCTTAACTCTTCCACTAGGGAATACTTTACTACCCAAGGTAATCATGCTTCTAGTGCTTCCCCTTACCACCCCTTCACTAGTTCATGTTTTTCCAAACAAGCAAATTTTTCCACTAGTGCCTCATATTCTAACAGCTCCTCTCAAGCTCATATCAATACCAATAGTGGTACCCAAGCCACTAATACCAACTCTAATGCTTCAAGTAACGTTAACAATGCCAATCAAACCCATCAAATCTTATTACAAACACTTAATCAAATGAATACTTTTGAAGCTCATAATACAAATCAAATGTTGAGAATGTAAAACCACCTTCTCCATCTTAAAACCCACCTTGAACCAACACCTTGGGGCACATATAATCAAAAATTTCCCCCACCTCCTCTTTAATATTCCCATGGAAATCTCATCCCTCAACCTCCCCTTGTAAAAAATATAATTAAACATATTCAAAATGAACATCTTACCACTCAAATTGATAATATTTATATAGGAGGTATCACCCCTACCATTTCTTACAATGGGTCCAATGATCCTACTCTTCATCTCAAAATATTTGGAAATCTCTATAAATATTGGGTCAAATTAAATGCCTTTATTGCTACCAAGCTATTAGCCCAAACTCTCATGGGTGATGACTTATATTGGTAAAACCAACTTTAAACTCATTCATTACTAGTTTGGAAGATTTGGTGAATGCTTTAGTCCAAGAGTTCCAAACTAGTGATCTTCTTGAAAATACTTTGGCCCAATTTATAAATTGTAAACAACTTGAAAATTAAATTTCCCAAGATTTTCTTAAAATGTGGAAAACACCATCCAATAAATGTGAACATAACATGGCTAATGATAGCCTTTTTCATCTCTTTACCAATGCTCTTTTTCCCAAGTTGCAATATCAAGTCTGCACTCTCTCTCCAAGTACTTTAGAGGAGGCTATTGACCAAGATAAATGTTAATATTTACTTATGCATTAATTCAAAACACCCCAACCTTCTAAAATTACTCATATTTAACTTAAAAACAAAAATAATAATGCTACCAATGATGTTGTCATGAACTCTTATGACACCATTCACACTATTCAAGTTGTTTTTCCTAACCAAACTTTAGAATCAACTCCCCCTCCTCAATAATTCAACAATTCAGCAATCCTCATTTCTCTTCACCTAATAAAATCAATATTCACAAACCTTTATCCTCATTTGAATTATTTAAATGTTTACCTAGGCCTCTTCCATGAGAACTTGATCCCACTCATCCTATGAAATCTTAGTATGATGCCTAAAAGTTTTGTTGGCTTCATTCTTGTTGGGGTCATTCTCATGAGACATGTAAGCAACTTCTTAATTTATCTATGGATTTTCTTCTTGGTCCTAATTTTGATCATGAATCTATCATTTTAAAATTTCAACAAGCCTATGAAATTGATTTTAAGGATCATGAAAAACATACCAAGTCTGAAGCTTTGGATTAAGCTAATGCTCATTTGGCTATCTATCAAGACCCTCTTCCTAATCACCAACCTAATCAAGATACCCAAGATAAGCCCACCCCTTCCAAAAATAATGTAGAAAGTCTTGATGATCCTACTCTTGAAGATAATGTGGTTAATATGAATAATATGCAAAGGGTGGTTGTTTTTATTGACTCTCAACCTATCTACACCCCTCCATTATCTAGCACATTCCATGTTATATAGGATTTTTCTAAAACTCACTTAAATGAGTTTGGGAAAGATGACCTTATAACATTTAATGATCCAATTCCAATTCCTACCTTGGATAACACTTCCCATTCTATTTCTACCATCCCTCCATCTTATTTACCTAACACCAATGACAATCAAGATTCAATCAGCACTTCTTCTACCAATTATCAAAACCAACCTAAACCAACTGCTTTAACTTCTTAACATAGTTTACACCCTTGTTTTAAAATTTCTCCTTCTTATCAACACAAATTATAATGTATTTTGGCTCTACCTTCTGAGGATCTCCTTCAACACTATGCACCTATTTATAACAACCTTCTTATGGGTTATGATGAGTGGGATCCCATCATGGAACTCACTAATCTCCCATACCAAATTCCATTTATTGAGATTATGAGGACCTCTCTGTATCATCAAAACCATCACATGTAACTATTGTTCCAAATGAAAATCCCTCATCCTCCCCTAGTAGGACATGAAGCATACCTTATTTGGATATGAATATATCATATTCAAACAATGTGAAGAGATGTCCATCCATGTTGATGAAACAATGGACACTTCACTTTCTTTAAAATTTCCCATCACTTCCATGATTCCCAATGAGATTCTAATTCATGTAAATGATCTTCCTCTATTCATTAGTATTTAAATTGGTGATATCTAAGTTAGGCATGCATTTATTGATGAGGGTTATGGTACCTATATTGACTCTCTTGATTTTATCAAAACCTTTGGATATTATGAATGCAATCTCAAATACACATGTAACACATGCCAAGGATATGATCAAATGCAAATGCCTCTTTTAGGTTGTGTCTGGATTCCCATTACCATCCCACCTATATCATTCATCTGATGGTGATGGTATTTAATTTTTTGTTATCTTATAACATCTTTTTTGGTAGGTCATGGACTCACTGTATGAGAGAAATTACTTCTTCTACTTGCCAATGCATTAAATTCACTCATAATGGATCCATATATAGGATTAAGGGTGAAACTAACCCTTGAAATTCCAAAAAATTCCAAGACCATGGTGTCTTCAATATTCCTACTCTTGAGCCTTTGCCTAGTGTTCCATTCTATGAGTCTCAATGATTTAACTTTTTTGTCAACTCAAATTGAGGTTACAATGGTCATCCTAAATTCATTGGAAATATTCCACCTAACCTCTTAGATTATAATGATGATGAGTTTGATGAGATCAATCTCAAGATTAAATTTTTTGATCTCTCGCCTCTTCTCATCTCTTAGCTTTTAGCTTCTTTGCAACCTCATTCTTGCACACCACCTTATGTTGATATCCCTATTATCTTGACTAAGACTCATAATTATATTAATCACACCTTATTTGATGATAATTTCATCCTTAACTAAATCATTTATATTCACACACCTAACTATGATGATGTTATACCTTATATGAACCCTTTTAGGTGGTCTTGTTCAGGCCCATGATGTTGAGATTATCCATCATCATTCCTCTTTACTTCAGTCTTTTTTTGTATATTCCCATATTTCATCATTTATAGTTCATAATTTTAGTATTTTTCACCTTTATCATAGGGTAGAGATGGTGCAAACACCTCCAATTTTTGAATAACCACATAGGAGTATGCTTATAGATTGTGTTATAATTAGGCCTTACCGCTTTGCTAGGTACTCTGAACCCTATAGCTTGATTATCCTTGAGATGAATGGAACTCTCCTTTATCATTCTACAAACCACACTCCACCCTTAGTAGATCCCACTTTAGATCCCATTCATTTTCCCACTTTAGTTGATTCTATTCCTACCTCTGATCCCATTGCTCCTTCTATTGAGCCTAGTCCTATTTTTTCACCAACATCACCTTCCCTTGGTGATGGTTTGCTTCCTTTACCATAGATGGCTTTATTTTTGATAAAATGGTTTGATGACCTTCCCAATATCCTTCCATTTCTATTACACCTCCTCCTATGAGTACCTCTACCAAGCCCACTCACAGGTGTATCTATTGCTTCCATGACACATATAATCATTCATCCATGCATTGCCATAAATTATGGTAATATATTGACACTTTGCATCTTTATACCCCTCAGTCCTTAGACAAGAACATACCTCCCCTAAATTTACTACATGAGTATATTCCTAGGTGTGGATAGGTGTATTGTCTTTGACACCAATGTGGAACCCATCACATTGATCATTATCATATCCTTCAACACCATCTTAAAGATCACTTTATAGATATTACTAGACCTTATACCATTAATCCCATAGGTAATTATTAAAATAAGGATACCCCTTCTTCTCCCATAATCCCACCTCCTATGGTTCCATCCCCTCCTATCATCCATTTATCACCTTCTATTCCTCCACTAGTGAATCCTTCACCCGTGGATCTTCTATCACCTATGGATCCTTCCCCACCTATGAGTCCCTCACTCATTGATCCTTCCCCACCAGTGATTCCTTTATCTCCTATAGCATCCCTTCCTTGATATCATTTATCAATATGATCCATCAAGCATTCCTACCTTTTCTATTAGGGAGATTAGACGTGAAGTATTTTCCCAATTTTTGTTGAAGATATATGAGACATTAGCTACAGTTCACATTCAACTTCATAGATATCTATCCAATTTTATGGATAATGTGTGTGGGAAAATCTTTTAGTATTTATGAACATATACATGGTGTTATTAAATTTTCATTTTGTATTAGATGTGCCTTCTAATTTTATCTTTATCTATTTGTTATATCATTTGACATTGTGTCAAATTCTTATTTTTCTTACATGGTGACTTTGATTTTGAAAACTACATTTATTATACTATCATTTGTGTTTGCTTATAAATGTATTCTTTATAATTGATTTTTATTTATCTTTTTGAGTTTCTTTCTTAAAACCTCCGTGGTTTTCTCTTCATGATTGTTTACTTTCTTATCTCTTTATACATGAATAATTATCATTGTGACTTGGTTATAAAAACATGGTTCCCTTTAGTCATTCTTTATTTACCATGTGATTAGTTAGCAAAACATTAATCTCATATACTCTCCTTTCATTGGTCCACTTTAGATTTACTTTTTCCCTTTATTCCCTTTTCACAAACAAAGCATATCCATTATTAAGACTTGAGATAACATGTTGGTTCATTATCAAGCCTAAGTGTTCTAGTTAGTCTTGTATTTGGTAACTTAACTTCCTTTAACCTAAGCCTAAATTTCATTCATGTGTATCACTCTATCTCTCACGATTGGTCATTCCAAGTATATATGAGGGAAGAACCTTAAAAATACTTAAAAACATTCAAAATACTAATCATTTAACATAAGGCAATGATACAAAAGGTAATTTTTTTTCAAAATTTTTAAAAGTCCAATCACACTAAAATACATGATTAAAATCACATATACTTCTTCTAGTTGAAGCTCAAACTCCACAGTTGGCCTCATGATAGAGCCTAGGTCCATTGGGGTGTGGTAGGCTAGTAGATTAGAAAAGGTGAATAAAAAAATCATTTAGTGATACCTAATTTCTCATGCAAGTAACCAATATATGTAGTAGACCAATGGATTTATAAGGGGTCCTGAGGAATGGGGAACACATCATGGGAAGGTAGGTTCATTTTACTTTTCTTGTAACAATCTACCTTCATGAGTTAAACTTAGTAGCATGCTTATTTTCCTACATAGCTTTGTGTCTATAATGAATAGGTTTCTTTTATACATTGATGGTCACTAGTCACATAGTATCTTATCATGTCCTTATTATGCCTCCTATCTCTTAAAGTATTCTCATAAGATGCATAAGTTATGGTTTTTACATTCCCTTTTTCATTCCATACATTCCTTGTATTTTCTCTTGAGAAATATTATTTTTTTCGCTGATCACTACCCTAGGGATTCCATTTGTGAGGTATAGTGTAAGACCATGGATAGGACCTAACTTTCCTCACAATTTTTTTTCCAATAATCTAAGTCACAATCATAATTACATGTGTCAAATATGAAATAACATGTGAATGATTATGAAGTTACATATAATTGACATGCTTCCCATCTTGAGTTAGTATGTTTTATAGTTCATTTCTCTTTCACTTTTATCTTCTTATTTTATGATTGCATGTGAAAATCCAACCATTTATTAAATTATTCATACTTCTAAACTTGAATTAGTGTGATAAATTTAAGACCAATTTTTTCCAATTTTATTTTTCTCTTATACTTTTGCATGTGATTTAGTATGATTGAAAGAATTAATTGATTTATTTTTATACCATTTTTGTCCTTTTACATGACTTCCATTTTATTACATTATTTTCAATCTTTCCAATGTGATTTAGTGTGATTTTTCTTATTTTAATCTGGTGCCAATATTTTTCTTGGTTTAAAAACAAAACCTTTTACCATCTTTTTTACATCCTTTTTGGTTATTTTTCTTATCATTACACATTTTCTAACTTGAAATAATGTGTATTATATTTTTGATTGATTATATTTTACCAAGTCTTTTTTACTTGTTTCTTTTTAACCATGCATGTGTCCTACACAATGCTAGAAAAGAAACCACAACCCATATATTTCCCATAACATATACAACAATAACTAAATGCATGTGCTAGAAAGAAATATATACAAGCATATAAAACTAAAACCATAATGCAAAAACATAAAATCAACATCCAAATACCAAACTAAGACATCTATATATATCATGAGTTTTAATACATAATACAACCATATACAAATCTCCATCTCTATGGTTGGGCCCATTCCTACCCATCTAGTGGCCTAGCCAGGCTATCCATAGATGCTTTAGTCTGACTCTTCTAAACAAAACAATATAAAGAGGTTGTACGAGATCTCAGTCCTGACACCTGCCCTTATAGATGAGCCACCTTAACCTGTACCTATGCTAACTAGGTTAGGGTCATTAAATGTGTTGCTTTGTTTTGGGCATGTACCTATCCCATCTATGTGATGGTAGCTAGATGCATAACTCTCTCCTCATCTAGGGCCTACCATTCCCATACCTCTCCTACACCCACCTTTGCTAGTGGATACATCCCCTCTTTGTATGCTTTCATATCCTCTCCCACTAATCTAAATCAACTTGCCTAAACTGGGGTAGATGGCACCATGAAATCCTCCAATATGGCCAAGTCATATGATGTCAGCACCTCATCTCGGATATAATGGAGTGATCCACTCATTAGTGACCCCCATATAGTCTCCCCATCCTTTGTAACACCTACAAAAATCAAACCATATAGATATTAGATCATTGATATATCTCAAAATCTATCTCTATTTTATATCAAATAACTTAAACAAAAATTTAACCATATCTTATTTTACTTGGTCATGTGTTGCCTAGCACTGTCTCTCCATTTGAATGACCACCAAGCATAGTCTCCCCACTCACACATCCTCTAAGAACCTCATGTGTTAGTAACCACCCAAAAACAAATCTTGGGGTCACCACTTGTGCCCATCTCAGGCTATGCTTGAGTGGTTTATATATCACCCATCTCTATCTTGGCCTACCTGATGGGTCATCTAGGATGATGATAGTATATGGTCTCTCCTCTTCTTACTACCTCCATAAATTCCATATCCATGGTGGTCATTACTCCTCCTATTATGGAGTTGGTAGTGGTACCTAGGGTACTCTTACCTCCACATCCATCTCATCTCACTCTACTGCATGTTATTCTTGACTAATCCATGGTCTCTCATGATATGGTTTGAGTTCTATCCTACTAAATAGTGGCCCTAGTCCTCCTCTTCCCTATGGATCTCTCACATGCCAGGCCTAAAATGTGGGAACCACTATCGATACCACTAGGTGAGCCTATCCGATCTTCTCTAATACACATGCCATCAAATGTAGCTCCATCCACCAAGTATAGTGTCATATCACCTTTGTCTATGCCAAAGTTGGTATAATTATCTTCCTTCTAGGCCATATCATAGTGATGTGCCCATAAGTCTACCATATGATATCCACTCATCTCACCATCTACAATGGTAGCACATGGGGCATGAACCACGATACCTAGTCCTATCTCCATATTTGATCTTAAGATAACCTATCATCAACCACATGCCACCTATTTGGGATCCTGTAGCTCACTCTGATACCAAATGTTAGTACCTTAGAGCTCAATTGATTACTATTGTATAAGCAACTAAACATGGAATTAAACTAGAAGTAATAAGTAACTAGAATTCAGAAATAGAAAAGAATAGATGATACGAGAAACAATACAATCTATATTAACACTCTTCCAAAAGGAAATACAATGAATAAATCACACTCTTCTCACACCTTTTGGGCATACAGTAATTCTCCCTCAAGATTTCTCTCTCTCACTCAATTATAACCAACTCAATAATTGAGTTGTTCCCTCCAGTGACAATCAACCCAATGGTTGTTGTTGCCTACTCTGATTGTGAAAATCAACCCAATTGTTATTGCCTCTAATACTCCATAGACCTTCTTGATCTTGCACCCTACAGATCTAATTGGTATTTCTTACACAGACCTTCTTAATCTTGCACCTTGTAGATCTAATTGGTCTTGCTTACCATGTAGATCTTCCTAATCTTACACTTGAGGATCTAATCCTTCTTAGTCCTTATTACAATACAGCCCCATGGGTCTTTTAAATAGATCCCAAACCAAACAATAATTAGAAATGCAAACTCAAGACTAAAATTAGTCTTTACATGCAAACTAACTATTTGTCTAAAATTAGAATAGTTCTGGAATGCACAGACGACTGACATCGGTCTCTGTCTGTCTAGAGATGATCGATGTCGGTTCCTGTCTGACCAATGCCAGCTGATGCCTAACCAATGTCAATTGTTGTGTAATTGAATATGACTGATGTTGGTTGGCCTAACTGACATCAGTTACTTTGACACTCAACAACCTCCACCATTTGCATAATAGTGAAGCTTTTAGCTCCACAACTTAACAATCTCCCACTTGGAGATAAATAGTTACACCTGTACTTGTACCTATACATCCTCTAATTTGTTTTTGGCTTATATCCCCATCTTCAAGTTCAATCTTGAAGATCAACCACCAATAGTGAACACATATCCTGTGGTGCTTCTCCTTCCATCCAAGTCACCTGCCATATCTGAATCTACATACCCATGTAGAGAAGTGCTTGACCCTGCATAGCATAAATACCTGCTACTGGTCCCTCTCAAATATCTGAGAATCCATTGAACTGCTTTCTAGTGCTTCTTTCCTAAATTGGCCATAAACTTGTTGATAACTCCCACTGCTTGGGCAATATTAGTTCTAGTACATACCATGTACTCAACCTCATCATGTGATTTAGGACACTATTTATAGCTTAATTTGAACTATCCAACCATAGGTGTGCTAACCGATTTTGCATCCTGAAAATTGAACCTCTCCACTACCTTATTCACATAATCCTCATGAGACAAAATCAACCTGTGATTTTCCCTGTCTCTAGAAATACTCATGCCAAGGATTTTCTTTGCTCCTCCTAAATCCTTCTTGGCACATGTCTGAGCTAATTTTACCTTTAGCTCAATAATTACTTGCATGTGTGACCCTGCAATAAGAATATACACTACATACAGTAACATGATAATGTAGCTATCATTATCCAACCTAGTAAAATAAACACAATGGTCACATTGACATTGACTAAAGCCATGCTTTGTCATAAACCTGTCAAACCTCAAATACCACTATCCTGGAGCTTGCTCAAGACCATATAACCTAGCCTTCTATCTCACCTGTCCATTCTCTCCTTTCTTTAACCTATGAATCCATTCATCTTTCAATGCTTTCCTTCTAGCTGGCAACTCAACCAAATCCCACGTTTGGTTCTTTTCCAAGGAATCAAATTCCTCATTCATGTCATGCTCCCACTGTTTCCTAGATTCTACCTGCATTGCCTCTTCAAAACTTCCTAGTTTTCCACCATCAATGAGAAACATGTAATATAAAGAAGGGGAATAATGAATTTGAGGCTTACTTACCCTTTCAAACCTCCTCATGGGCATTTGAGACTCATTGACAGCTTGATGTCTACCTAAATTTCATTCTAACAGTGATCGATCTCAGTCATCTCTCAGTCTACACCCAACCGATGTCAGTTCCATGTGATTGACCTGACTGACATCAATTCTTACCTAACCAACGTTGGTTTCCATATACCTGACATCACTGACTTTGGTCTCCACTGGATCGACATCGATTCCTGCCTGATCGACGTCGATTCTCACTTGACCAATGTCAGTAACTATGTTTTCCTATGAGTGATGATTTTTACCCGCGAGCTCACTTTGGATCATAACCTTGTCTAAATTACCCTGCTCAAAATTATTCAGCCTCTTGGATTGATCTCTGTCCATCATTTTCTCTTTGAAAACCAAGGCTTTCCAGTTCTCAAATGTGTCAAAAACATCAGATTTCCACTTTATAAAATAAACCCATACCTTTCTTGTAGCATTATCAATGAAATAAACATAGCACTGTGATCCTCCAATAAAAGCTCCCTGAGCTAGTCCCCACACATCTGCATGAACAAGCTCCAACCTGTGTTTCTTCTTTGTTGACCCAATTTTTAGAAACCTCACTTTCTCCTATTTCCCAAACATATAGTGCTCACAAAAATCTCAGTCTATCAAATCTGAAAGCATACCTTTTGACTTAAGAACACCCATTCCCTTCTCACTCATGTGACCAAGCCTATAGAGCCACATATTTGCATCTACATCTGAAGTAGATAAAACAAAAGGAGAATCAGCAATACAAGTAGATAGATAAAGTGTACCTACTTTCTTACCTCTGGCTAATACAAGTGCACCCTTGGAAACTTTACAAGATTCTAGTGTGAGAGCTACTGTGCAACCCTCATCACCCAACTTCCCTACAAAAATTAAATTCCTCTTTAGGATGGGTACATGCATGACATCCTTCAACACCCATATGTTGCTAGTCTGCAATTTCAGCTACACTTTCTCTTTGCCAACCATTTGACAAGGCTCACCATCCCCTAAATAAACTTTTCCAAAGTCTCCATGGACATAATCATGAAAAAATTCTCTATTTGGGGTTGCATGGAAAGAAGCACCAGAATCTAAAACCAATGATTCTACCTGACTATCCAAAGAAAATGTAAGAGCATCCTATGCAACAATACCTGCAACATCTGTTTCTTTATTACCTTCATGTTGATCTTCTTTCAACCAATAATATTTTTTTTCATGTCTTTTATTTCCAAAATTCTAGTAGGTTATACTGCCATTTTTGGATTTGGATCTACTGCCTATCCTTGACCTTGATTTCCCTTGCTTGCTCTTCTCTCTTTGCCTTCCCCTGCTTTCAACACTTAAAGCATTACCTGATGTTTCCCTTGTGCTTTTCCTATGAATTTATTCATTCAAGATTACACTAACAACATCAACAACTTTCAAGATATTTGAAGCAGACACAGTATTACTAACTGTGATTACCAAGCTATGCCAGCTTTCAAGTAAAGAGCATAAGATTAAGAGAGCCTTAATTTCATCATCAAAAACTATTTTGATTGAAGTCAACTGATTTACAATTCCATGGAAATCATTAAGATGACTATATACAAATCCACCTTCTAGCATTTGCAAATTTAATAATTGCTTCATAAGAAATACCTTATTTGAAGCTGAGGGTTTTTCATATAAATTTGTCAAAGATTCCATTAACTCTAATATTGTCCTTACCTGAGATAAGTTGGAAAACAAAGAAGCTACCAGGGTCAACCTTATAGCTCCAAGAGCCTTTCTGTCAAGAACCTTCCATTCTTCATCATGCATACATGTGGGCTTACATGAAGCCCTACCCAATGATAAGTATAAATCTTTCTGATATAGATAATCCTCTATCTTCATCCTCCATAATTGATAGTTCTTGCCATTGAATTTCTCCATTATTAGCTTACTTTCTTTTGCCATTGCTTTACTCCCACTCAATCAAAAACCCCTGAGAGTGAACCTGTTATCAAAAAACACTAACCTACTCTGATACCACTTGTTAGGGATCTTAGCTCTGATACCACTTGTTAGGCTCTGATACCACCTATTTGGGATCCTGTAGCTCACTCTGATACCAAATGTTAGTACCTTAGAGCTCAATTTATTATTATTGTATAAGCAACTAAACACGAAATTAAACCAGAAGTAATAAGTAACTAGAATTCAAAAATAGGCAAAGAATAGATGATATGAGAAATAATAAAATCTATATTAACACTCTTCCAAAAGGAAATACAATGAATAAATCACACTCTTCCCACACCTCTTGGGTGTACATTAATTCTCCCTCAAGAGTTCTCTCTCTCACTCAATTACAACCAACTCAATAACCGAGTTGTTCCCTCTAGTGACAATCAACCCAATGGTTGTTGTTGCCTACTCTGATTGTGACAATCAACCCAATTGTTGTTGCCTCCAATACTCCATAGACCTTCTTGATCTTGCACCCTACGAATCTAATTGGTCTTGCTTACACCGACCTTCTTAATCTTGCACCCTGCAGATCTAATTGGTCTTGCTTACCATGTAGATCTTCATGATCTTACACTTGAGAATCTAATCCTTCTTAGTCCTTATTACAATACAACCCCATGGGTCTCTTAAATAGATCCCAAACCAAACAATAATTAGAAATGTAGACTCAAGACTAAAATTAGTCTTTAATGCAAACTAACTATTTGTCTAAAATTAGAATAGTTATGGAATGCACAGATGACTGACGTTGGTCTCTATCTGTCTAGAGATGACTGACATCGGTTCCTGTCTGATCGATGCCAACTAACGCCTAACCGATGCCGGTTGTTATGTAACTGAATATGACCGATGTCAATTGGCCTAACTGATGTTGGTTACTTTGACACTCATCAACCTCCACCATTTGCATAACAGTGAAGCTTTTAGCTCCACAACTTAACACTTCTCTAATACACATGCCATCAAATGTAGCTCCATCCACCAAGTATAGTGTCCTATCACCTCTGTCTATGCCAAAGTTGGTATAATTATCTTCCTTCTAGGCCATATCATAGTGATGTGCCCATAAGTCTACCATATAATATCCACTCATCTCACCATCTACAATGCTAGCACATGGGGCATGAACCATGATACCTAGTCCTATCTCCATATTTGAACCTAAGATAACCTATCATCAACCACATGGGGCAACTCAACTGGTTGATACATGGGAAACCTCTCATATATCCATGCCATCAATAATATAATCGATCTCATAAAATTTTACCCTCTAGACAACACTTCATACATGTCATGCATGAGTTGTACCCATATGATATATCACAAGTCATATAACACCCTCTACTCTAATATAGTCTAACTCAAGGCTATCAAAAATGGTGGTACTTTTCCATCTAATTTGTGACACAATATGTGTGTTGTCACAAGTATTATCATAGCCTTTCAAATATCTAAAGTTTTCAATGTATATACATCAAACATACTCACCCTCAATCTAGGATATTTTCTCTCTGATCCCATCACCCATACGACTAGGGTTCTCTTCTCCTCTTGATTATTTGGCACTCTTTTGACCATAGGTGTACTTGCTATGGGTAGTCCTAAAATGGCATGCACATACTCTAAAATGAACCTACCTCTAGGGTATCCCCCTCTACCTCTCACCTAAACATGTTAGTCAACCATTCCTAGTCTCTTAGGAGCATGACTAACAAGTCTGAACTCAAAGGAATCCTACACATGTCTACCATGCCTCCTAGGCCTAATGATATCAATCTAGCTCTATCGTCAATAGACAAGCATTCTAATAAGTCTAGAAACTATTATGCATCCACTAAGCACCAAAACCTCCCCCATCCCTACAACTATAAAATAAAAAGAGATGTATTAGATCCTTCATATCATTTATAATTAAAATCCATTATTTTCACATTTTGACAAAAATAAGCCTAAATTGCTTTAATTTGTTCATTCTTGTCAATTGGACCTATTATTAGCCTAGTCGACCCTTTTAGCCCTCACTTAGTCATTCTGAGCCCTTCTATCACTCTTTCAGCCTAATGTAGGCATTTTGTACTATTCTAATCCCTTGGTCAAACACTAGTTTGACCAACATTTCCTTATTTTCACCTAGTTGACTTACCAAACTAAGTTGTCACAGTGGGTTTTTTATACTAGGTTGGAAACAATGTACTAAGTCGGTAGTCTACAAAACACACTAGGTTGACACATACCTACTAGGTTGGCAATGTGAATTTTACCAATTTTTGGCCTACTAGGTCATCCTAGATGTTTTTACCTGCCGACCCCATACATTTTGTGAAATAAATGCCTTCTAGTAGTTATTTTCCTAAACCCTTCCAACCCATTTCACTAAATGGTTTTTCCTACCCTTAGCATCTTTTTTTAGGTTCATTTCAACTCCTAGAATTGATTTAAATTACAAATTTTAAGAATACACTTCATTCCAATAAAATATTCAAAAAATAGCTTGAGATTCTCATTTGCTTACCTACGTTGCACCCGCTACTATGGCTGGGGGTTCTTCTCATCTAGCCTATCATCTCCTTTCCATCTTAGCTCACTTGGTCTCTTGGAACTCTTTTTCTCTCCTTCACAAGTCAAAAATACCAAATGATATCCCTTTGACCTTATTTAAACTTTTCCAAAATCTTAAATCTTTCAAATATTTTATGTCAAATTCCTTATTTTACCTATATCTTTACTTCTACTAATCCATTTTTTGAACCATAAAATGTTTTGGAATAATTATGATGTAAAGAACATTTTCCACTACTATATGCCTATCTTCCAAATTTTTAGTTTTTTGGCTATTTTTTGCACTAACTTCTACATGTTTGTCTGATGTTCTTCACATTTGGATGCCTTCACTTATCTTGCCATCTACTTATTTATCTACAACACTAAGGTAAGTAAAGTTATGTGTTTTTAAATTTTATCCTTTAATTTATCTTATTTACTACTTACTATGTTTTACTTAGCATCAACATTATGTATTATCATATTCTATTTTCTAAAGCACCATCCTGTGTTGCAATCATATGACACGTGATGAGCTTCGAGTGGAGCATATGTATATACATAATATTTTCAAAATTTTATCACTTGTTGACACTTTGTATCTTGCAATAACCCATTGAGTCTCAATCTCTCTGAGTGCATGCCTTAAGGGGTACATCGAGAAAGGGGTGGGTAGACCATTCGTGTTTCATAATATTATTATCCCTTTTTCCACTTATTATTTACACACTTGTATCCTAAAAACATTATCCCTAGGATTATTCTTTTCTATTGTACCCTCTCCAGTCATTTCCCACATTTTTTCTCCTTTTCATCACCTTAATCCCCTTTTGTTAGTTGGTTATACTAGGTTTATTGGGTCGACCCTAAATTTTTTTGGGTGATTTTCACTTAGGAACTAGTTTAGATCTTGGCCGACCTAGCTCATGACCTAGTGAATTATTGTCTAAAATTGTGCTAGGCTGACTAGGTCAACCCTGTTGGCTAATATTTTTGTAAGGGTTTAGGGTTAAATCTACCTATATCTACAATTTCATTTTACCATTATTGAGAGAAGAGAATAATTAAGAGCTATTGTGCATATGCTTATTGACCATTCTACTTGAGGAACAAGCTTAGGGTTCCATACTTTCTTTGGAGATACAAATCTTGTCTTATGAAGAAGTCTTTTGGATGTATTGATAAGTTGTGTAGCCTAAAACTGATTTATATTATCTTTACATACCACAACAACCTCTTGTGAATCGCCTTGGCCAAGGGAGAGATGAAGGCTCGACGAGTTCATCTTCAAAGGTAAGTATTCATAACTTTGTTCCTCCTTTCTAAGAGTAGATAGATATGCATTTATAATTATTTTTTATGTATTAGGATTCTACATAAATTTATGTGAGTATATGTCTCTTATGCATTCTTAATTTTATTATTTCTAACCCCAACTTTGTGCCACAAGCTTTAGTGAGAACTAGAATAGATTTAATTTACTTGTTATTAGTTTAGTGAGATATCAAAACATAGGACTCCCTTAGGGTTAATGCATAATTTTTCTTGACTGTAGGCTTTAAAACCCTCCCTATCATGGTGTATTATGGTAAGACAACCCCTAATTGGGTTTAGTGGATCCCCATATTGGTCATGTTGTCACTCAACAAATGTGTCCCCAATTGGGAATGGTATGACCTATCTTGTATGAGTTAGGATTGATTTATAGACATGATACATTTATTATTGTATATAGAATATACTAAACCCTCTCAACCTCGTATGAACTTGATAGTCACTTGGGATTTGATCCTAACTCTAAAAATAAGTCACCTTTTATGGTTGATAGGTCCTAAACTAGGCTTACACAAAGGTGTCTAGGGGCATCCCTAAGATATGTAAGGTACATGGGGACTAAATCTATGTAGGGTGTTGTCTAATGCTTGGTTTAGAGAATTAACTCTTCCCCTTCATAGATGACCTATATGGAGTCAACTACATAGCCTAATGACAACTGTCCCTAATATTTATACTCTACTAGAACACAGATTTTGGTTGAATTCATGGTGATGAAATCCATGTCACCAACCCCTAATATATATCGTGCCACCATATCCATTATATAATATCCATATGGATAATTTATATATGGGGTACCCCTTCCCTTATCTATATATATGGGCAATGGGATGAATTCTTGATCTAACTGATATGCAACATTGCACTCCTAGAAATAAAAAATGGGTTAACAAATAGGCAAACAAAAGTTTAATTAACTAATTAATTAACTATGTGAGAGAATTAAGTAATCAAGCAAGCAAAGGTATGTATAATAAAGATTTAAATATTAGACTAAACATTGATCCTTTAATAAAACACATTGGCAAACTAATCTAGGATATCTCGTTAATGTTTCCTGTATGGAAAATGATTAGTAGTTTCAAAATAGTCAAAACCACCTTTGAACTTGCAAAACTACACTTATACAATCAGTTAGTTTAAAACTGATTCCTGAATATACAATACCACAACTGTTAGGTAATATTCTAACTTCATAATATGCCATTTTTTTGACTATCATAAAGCCCTAACCACGTAGTTAAGCAAAACCATTTATGGTTAATGAAATACCATGGGTCTAAGTCAATATTACAATTCATGAGATGTACTTTTACAAATTGAGAAAGACACACTAAATTTAACAACATAATGAAAACTATATATAGGATTTAAAATATTTACAAAATATGTATAAAAGTATTAAAGCAAGATTTGATTATATACTTGACTAGGTAAATATGTTATTTAACCTACTTAACTAAAAATCATTTGTTTATCTTCAAAACTGAATCTAAGTATCAATATCATGTTTTTCATCTTATGGTTTTGATTTCTATAAAAAAGATAATAAATTCTAAGGTAGAATAAAAAGTTCACCAAGTGTATAGGATTTTTACAAAATATTAAAAGACTTCTAGAGTACTAAAAATTACAAAATAATCTGTTGAAAAGAGGATAAAATGTAATATATAAAAAAAAATGTATTTCTTAAATACCTTAAGTCAAAACTAATTGTTAATAGGCAAAATTGATTATGGAAATCAAAACCACCTTTTCATAAAATACAATATCACAAAAATTTCTATTTTTGTTGATAAATACATAATGGAGAATACTGAGACTACTTTTGAATAGAAAAAGCTTATTTTGTCTATAAAAAGCTACATATTTATAACTAAGATGAGGAAAGCAATTATTGTCTATCTCTTTATAAAACTGACTCTAAAACTAACAAAACCATAATTATCAATCAATATCACCTATGTAGATATGTGGTATTATAATAGATAGTTAAAAGGGATTATTTAGGAATGTTTGGAGTTTTCTGGACAACACCTCCCCTACCTGTGAGTACATAATAGTCAAATAGAGACAATAACATAGTTATAAAACACAAACTACAGACTTAGATTAATGATTTTTTGTTTATGTCAAAACCACTTCTTAAAGAGGCAAAACTATAACTAATGTTGAATATTTTGACTAACAAAATGTGGTTTTGGTTACTATAAAATATCTACTAAATTTAATGATGACAAACTTTAATTTTAGCCATGCAAGACAAATCAAGTTAGTATAAACCTACAAGAATTAGAAAGATGTTTATAGTACATAATAACATCAAGAGGAGAGAAATATGGGAACAATCAGCAATCTAGGAATAAATCCTTACTATCACCTTTCTTTTAGTAGCTTTCCTCCAAGATTTTCCAATTGATATCCCATGTTGTTTGACTTGTATGTGGATTACTTGATGATAGCTTCCAGATGGATTTAATGGTTTCTTTAGATGTTTAAGTGGATTGCAAGAGAGTGTGAGTGTTTTAGATGGATGGTATGTGTATTTAAGGAATGCTTGTGAAATTTCTAATTAGTCTAGCCATGATCCAAGAATGTCTATTTATAGGTTGATGGAAAAGGTTTTAGACAAATTTTTAATTCCTTTAGAATTCTCTAGTTTAGAGAGTTCTTGAATTTTAGGGAAAGTTCTCTGCATCTAGATACTTCTAGCCTAGATTAAGGGATAATAGGGATTATATAGGGTTTTAATGGAGTTCAAATCCTATAAGGATGTTGGAAATCCTAGGAGGATAGGTTGGCTAGGTTGTTAGTTGTAATAAATATGAATTTGTAATTGGCAAGTGGGCTAGTGGCTAGTTAATGAGGCAGGATTAGTTTTTAAGTAGGTTTTTATTAGGATAATGAGGATATCAATATATCATGAGGATATATAAAGGTTAGTAGGATGTAGGAAATATTTGATAATAAATAGGATTTAATTAATTATCTAAGATTATGGTTATAGGATAAATTAGTAGGATTAGTAGACTAATTAGAGCGAGTGAATTTAGGTGCATATAATAACACCCCATTCTTATGGGCCACCGAGGTTCAAATGGGATTCAAGGAGTTTAATCAAATGATTTAAAATCCTCTCATTTTTATGGCACCCATCTAGGGTTGTGAGTTCATCTTGTACACCATTTTCACCAAAGTTTCCACTGGGGGCATGTTATGCCACAATGATGACAATAGAAAGGAGAAATCATTTTACTACATCTCTTACATGCTAGATGGCACAAAGCTCAACTACATTATAGTGGAAAGGTAATGCCTCACACTTGTATTTGATATGAATAATTTATGACATTACATGTTGGTACAAACCACCAATGTAATTGTCCAATTGGATCCACTTTTTTACTTGTTCGGCAAGACATACCTGGCAGGTAGGATTGTGAGATGGATCATGTTTCTCTAGGAATTTAACCTCTTCATTGTTAACTATAAATACACCAAAGGCTTATTTGTGATTGTGAAACTCATTAAGTTCCCATTACCTAAATTTTCTAGAGAGATTATTGATTATGCATTTCCTGATGAGATGGTCTACTTAGTAGACTAAAGGGAATTTTTTTACTATGAATAGTATAGTGACATCATCCATTACCTAGATGACAAATACTATCTTGATATTTATCCCTCTCAAGAACATTATTATATTTTCAATATCACTTTCTCTATGTAATTATATGTGGGATGTTATTTAATAAAGGCATAAACATAGATTTAATGTAGTATATCACCCTTGAGGACATGCCTCTTGCATTAGAGGAGTCTCATGGGATTACTTGTGGTAGCCACCTAGGAGGGTAAGCCACTACCTAGTGTATTATTAGCATGGGGTACTAGTGGATACCTATTATTAATGATGTTATCCAATACCTAAAAAATTTAAATCTTTGTCAACTAATTGGGGATGTTATCCATGCCCATATTGAAGTTTTTCATTCCATTTCATCCTCTTAGCATTTATCCCTTTGGGTTCTTGACTTCATCAGTGAGTGCTAACCATTACAATCACCATTTGGATGTAAAATGGGTTGTAAGGTTTTCCATAGATCTTCATGAGCTCACATTGTTTAGAGTGGATTACTATTCATAAAACACTATTCATTGGCATTATTCACATAAACACTATTTAATGTCACTATTCACTATGGTGAGTTGGCAATGATTAAGCATGTGATGTGGCATAATGAAGAGGTGGAGTTTATGTGATATGGCATGGCCCATAGGTAATATTTCATGTGATGTGAGTCACATGGGCATGATATGGGTTAAATTTCTAAAGAGGCACATGATTTTCATGTTTAGACAAAATCAAAAAACTATTAAGCTAATACAAATCATGATTTTGAAACCTCTCTATGAAACACTTAGGCTAGATAGTTCAAGAGTGAGTTGTGTATGTTTAGTTTCCTTCTATCCCTTTTACTTGTAGTAGTAGAGTTAGTATTAGATTAGGTGTAACATTAAGGGAACCAACCCTCTTTGGAGGATCACTTCACACATAAGGTCACCCATAGATTTGAAGTGATCCCATTATGATAGTTGAAGTGAGGAGGCTTGAAACACCTCCTTAAATGGTATAACTTCAAGTGACAACAATTTATGACATACCCAGTGGGACTTGGTTTGATGATCCTTACATCATCTACTAAAGAATTTTTGGTTTTTTTATTTAGTACATCAGCCTTTTTAGGCATTTATAAAAGCATTAATGGTAACTCTGAGTTTATCCATATGGTTTTAGAAGCCACGGTATTCTTTACAAGTTTGTTTTTAATTACCACATAAAGTTTGATGGTTTGGTATGGAAATAATTTATGTTTTACACCTCCTTATCAAGAATATAATGATCCATACCAAACCTATATTGAGCCATATCAGTTCTAAAATGACCCCATTTTTTCCCATATGCCTATCATTATGCTTCTTACCATCCTGCTCATTCTAAAAATAAGCCCTTTTAAATTTTTGTTTCTCCTAATCAACCCTTTGAAAGTTCTAGAGACATATGGCTTGATAATGAGAAACAAGTGAGGGAGCTTGATATAGAGCAAGAATATTATTCACACCATTCATTAAGAGCTTCTATACCTATGTAATCTCCACTCCTTCCTAAAATTCCTCAAACTCCTCAATCAAGGAAATTTCCAAGCTTCTCATCCACTCCTCATATGTCAATCCAAAATCAAGAGAAGGAGAAAGTTGTAGAAGCCAAACCAAGGAAGTTTCAAATTTTTGGAGTGCCTCTTCAACTCCAAAGACAATTCATGAGCATATTCATCCCACTCTACCAAGTGAGCCATTTTCCTCTCCCACCATCTCACTTTGTGAAGGAGAACCCATTCTATGGAGGGTAAATGAAGAGTTTTTAAATAAAGACCATTTGGATGAGTAGGATATTTCAAGTGAGTATGATGAGGAAATAATCATTGGCATCCCTCTTTATGTCACTAAATAATAAATTTCAGATCTACTCCAAGAAGAGGATGAAAATGATCAACTAGAGAAACAAAAAAGTTAGCATGTGGGTAAGGATATATAAGAAGAATATAGTATTGATGAGGAGAAGCCATTTTTATCTAGTCAAGGTTGCATTCAGGGGGAATATGATGAGGTCATATCTTGGACAAATGAGCTTCCATTTAGCATAGAAGAGGAAAAAATCAAACATGCAATTGTTATGACGTAGCTTGTGCATAATAGTAAAGAAGATCTTGAAGAAGATATCTTTTGGTATGAGCCAGAGGAATTTTGTTCAAGCCTTGACACCAAACTAGAAAAACCTAAAGAAACAACTCATGGGGAAGCAAAATGCAAGAGTGAGGGAAAATATGATTGCTCAAACTTTTTCTTCACAAGAGGATGTAGTATCAGGTACCTGGTCTAGTTGGAAGATAACAAGGAGGAACCATCACATATTGTGATCAATACAAAGCACACAATGGATCAACAAGAAGATCATAATCATATTACTCATTCACTACAAGATAGTTGTATATCAATTCAATTAGAATGGGTAAGTGATTTTTTTATGTCCTTGTAGAAACATATCATCAATTTATTAAAAATTTGACCCTTCATCATCTTTGGTTGGCTTCCCTCAAACATGTAAAGCATATTATATTAGTAAGAAAGGGTATCTATTTTTTACAACTAGTCAATGGCTTTGTGTATATTGCCTTTTAATTGGTTAGTTTAGAGTAGGTAGTTATTTTATTTCCTCCAAGTGCCTGTGTGCACATTATAATTTTAGTTTAGTTGTGTTTTTTCCTCTAAGTACCTACATGCACATGTAGTTATTGTTGTTCCTCTCTTATGGGGAAGGTATATTTTAGTTTTTTGAGATTGTTTCAAGCCATTGAATCCATGATAAAAAGAATATTTGTGATGGGACACATATGATTCCATGACCAATGAAATACATAAGGCTACTAGTATTTGCTTAGCAGACAAGCAATATGCATAGGTTTCCAAGAACGTTAACTTTTCCAATCACCATTTGGTTGCAACATGGGTTTCAAGGTTTTCCATAGATATTCATGAGCTCACATTGCTTAAAGTGGATTGCTATTGATAAAACACTATTCATAGGTAATATTAACTATGGTGAGTTGGAAGTGATTAGACATGTGATGTGGCATAGTGATGAGGTAGAATCTATGTGATCTGGCATGGCCCACATGGAATATTTCATGTGATGTGAGTCATATGGGAATGATATTGGTCAAATTTGTATGGAGGCTCATGATTTTCATGTCTAGACAAAGTCAAAAAACTATTTTGGACATTAGAAGAAAGGTGGGAGACAAAGAAAAATAAGTGGAACATATTTTGAACTTTCACATGTGGGGAACAACATTCACTTGAAAAAATGTGATGTGAGTCACTTGGGTGAGGAGGCTTGAAACACCTCCTCAAAGGGTGTAAATTTTAGTGGAAATAGTGAGTTCAAATCCACTCCATCAAATGGACATCATTGGTTCATCACTACCATTGATTACTTCACTAAGTTGGTTGAATCCATGTCGCTTATCATGGAATTAGCATGGAGACTGTAATTGAGTTCACGTTGAACCAAATCATCTATCAATTCAGGGTTCCCATTGCAATCTTGGCCAATAATGTCTCAAGCTTCTAAAGCCTTGAGATGCATGATTTGATCAAATGTTTTAGTTTCAAGTAACATTTCTCCTCCACCTATTACCATATGGCAATGGCCAAGATAAAGATTCCAACCATAAGTTGAATAAGATTCCCCTCTGTACCATTTATGAACCTAGGTGAGACTGAAATCTCATACTCTATCTCACCCTTTGGGATTATTAGACTAGTTTTTGTATGACCATGGGGATAACCCCATATACACTAGTATACGAGTCTAAGGATGCTCTCTCTTTTTAGATCTTAATAACATCATTACAAATCAATACCTTTAGGTCACTTACTATTGAGGAAGAATGTGCCACTTGTTTCATCAATCTCAAGTAGTTTGATGAATGTCACATTGATCCCTTGAGCACAATTGTGCTTATCAACATCACCAATTCCACTAGTTTAAGAAAATGGTGAGACCCCATCCCTTCTAGGTTAGTGATACGAAGCTCATATTCGATAAAGAGTACCATAAGAAGGTAAAATTGGATCACAAGTGGTTTGTACCCTTTATCATTACTACCTCCCTAGATAATATTGTTAATCACCTTTTCATCCTTAAGGGTAAAGACCTATATAAAAAAATTAATGGGTTCTACCTGAAGAAGTTTCACATCTGAGGGCTCACATGACCCATTTAGGAAACCCACCTATGGTGGTATGGTGGATATTTCTTCTCCTATATCAATATTAGCCCTCATATCACATGAATATGTTATGCACATGGGATACATATTAGTATTTTATATGTGAATTTCACGTATCTACTATTTTACAAAGAAATAAACATACATCACATGTTATTCATATACACATCATAATAATAAAAAATCATATATATTTGTGTGTGTGTGTGTGTGTCTATATATATATATATATACATATATAATATACCTATTTTCAAAGTACATGATATTTATTTATACAAACTTGGGATTACAAGGCCCAAAACTACCACACATATGGTTAGATACAAAATCCAATAGAGGCTATGACTTGGTCCTCTATCTATATTTGCCCCTGACTGGATGGTCTGGATCCCCCTTTATAGGAAGACCTCGATCTCTACCTCTAGCATCCTTATGTTATGGTTTACTTTAGGGTGTCTAGCCTCACTTATAGACCCCTTAGTGTCAGTGCTCCTAAGACATCATGTCCTCTCAGCTATGTGACCTCAACTTCTAGTCACTTGATCCACAACTACCTCCTACCTAGCTCCACAACCACCCATGCACCTACCCTCTTGTAACATGTATGATGATGTGTTCTAGTTGGTATGTGATACAAGTGTTCTCCCACTAGTCCTATGGTAAACTCTAGGAAGATTTATCATATAAACTAATCCACCTAGGGTCCTTTTTAGCTGGGATGGGCTCTTCAATACACACACAGTGAAATATGTCAATTACATATGAAATCTCTTTAGCATAAAAATGAAAGTAAAAATTGGCTAAATTAAACTTCATAATTTTAACCTACTCTTGGTGGTGGCCCCAATTATTGGTGCCCATTCTTGAGCCTAGGCCATGCCTATACTTCCATATTGTGGGCCAAGCTCAATCTATCTTTGAAAGCCTTGAAACATATATTGGAACTACCAAACCCTCCTACCTCTATCAATCCTTGGCCCTATCTATGGATCTATGTTGATGCTAAAGATTTTGTAGGCACCCCAATATTGTATTTGATATATCCAATACTAGTTTTACTCACCCTAGTGGTCACAATTAGGCCACTCTTTGGGCCAAGGCTTGTGTTCTTAATTGTATGAATGCCCCTTGTGGACCCTAAAATTCATAATCTCCTAAGAGGCATTGTACCATGGTGTCTTCCACCCATACCAATACCATGTATGGATATCAGATGTATGATGATTTCACATCTTCTCCTAAGCTATGGCATTGGCCAGTCCCTCTTCCTGTGAACCTTGATGCTCAAGTAACATCAACTAGTAAGTTTGGATACTATGTTTCACTCATGTGTGTTATTTGATTATAGTCATGTTATCCTCTCATAGACCCAATATAGGATTAAATTTTCTATGACAGACCTCCATTCCCATCTATACAAATCTAGTGGAGCTACTAGTCTTCCTATGATATAGTTTTCCCAACCATGACTCTAAACCCTATCAACACTCTATACCATGTTGATCCATATCAATGTTAGTGTGACAATGTTTTACCTTTATAATACTTTACCCAACAAACACTCTACTATCAATATACTCAAATGAGGAACCCTAGCATGCCCAAGAGTGATCACTTCCATGTGGTGTATTAATGTTCTAGCCACTCCCACAAGGTATACCACCTATATTGATTGGTCCTACACTAATTAAGTGATTATCACTCATCCTATAGGATCTACTCCTTACAATTAGTATTTTACCTATATGAGAAAGACAACCTATAGATCTCATTCCATATGTAATGTATGCCTTGCAAACTCCCACCTCTAAACTAGTACATTCACCAGCTTATAGTTATGATACATGGAGATTTCATGTGTTAGTCTCCACAACCCCACTACCCTCAATGTCTCCTGATAGATTGATAAGAGTGAATATACCTCTATCACAAGTCAGGATAGGGTTATCTAATGGATCGATACCTCATAATGTATGGGTAGTGTTGTTGGTGGATATTGTGGTAGTTACCCTACCCCTCCTTGTTAGTTAGTTCCACCTCGTGTTTGCATCCATGCACATAAAAAATAGTTTTTAGATAAACACAACAAGAAAAATAAAGTAAATTCATGTTTATTTTTCCTTCCTCTCCCTTCTCTTTCCCATTTATCCTCTCTTTTGGCATCTCTGGGGCTATTTTTGCCTCCCTGGGAGAAGGCCATGACTTAGAATGCTAGGTCACAACTTGACCTTATGGTAGGATACACAAATTTTATAGACCACTAGTATCTTAGTAATCCCTAGGGCTTTCTAAAATTCCTAGACTAGCATCTTTTAGATGAATCATCATTTCCAAGATGGACATCTCCCCTCACAAATGGTTTTTCTTGATTTTTCTCCTATCCATTCACCAATTTGAGTAAAATCCAAAGAAAAACCCTATGGGATTTCATTCTATCTATGAAATTAAAATTTACTATAATTTATCAATTAGAGAGTGTACCTGGACCATTTAGTCACTCTTTATGTGCTCTTGGGTGTTTTTGGGTCCTCTTCATAGCTTTTTAGGCTCTAGTTCAAAAAGTTGCATAATGAAAATGATTTTGAGAGTGACCTTTCCATTATATTTATTTATTGGATTTCCCTAATTTTTCCCCTTTTTGGTGGATCCATGCTGTTAGGGGAACTATCATTCTTTCATTCACCATGAAAAATCTGCCCTAGGGGTTTTGGCCTATTCTAGATGTAATATTAATCTTTGTTTCATTTGTTGAATCTAGTCGGTGTCTATTTTCAAACCTTTTAGGTATCCTTGGTTATTTTAGCCTATGTACTCCTCTATGGATGAATATTAAGATAAAAGTAGAGTCTTTTGATTATTTTATTCATTAGTGTTAATACTAACTCATATATTTCCATCTACTGACTCCCTCTTTCTCTTTCGTTGTGGTCTCTATAAGTGTTGTGTGCTATTAGTTATGGTTGTTCAAAACTTGATTTAGTATTCTCTAGCTAGTATTCATCTTTCATGGGCCTCATACCACCCATTTTCACCTCTCATTGTAGTTGGAATTAGTCTCCTTCATCCATTTACAATTTTGTTCCATTCTTTGTCTCCCTCATGTAGCTTGATTTCTTGGATTTATGCCAAGATATTCTCCCTCTGATTATGTCTTGAATTGTTTACCCCCATCATGGTGCACTATAATATGGTGATTCAAATTGATGGCACTAGTTGAGGAAACCCAAGAATTATGGTTACATACCATGATCTTGATAAAATTAGTTTCTTCCTTATTAGTGAGATGAATAACACTACTCAGTATTACATGATCATTAGATCGATGACTGATTCCTGTACGCTAGGCACATCCTATGTGTAGTTTTATGACTTAATATTAGTTGTGTCTTAGCTCACTAGGGTCTAAAACATCTTTATTATTGAGTTTTTCCCCCTTTTTGAGGCAACATCTAATTTTATCTCCTCCTTTGAGGACTTCTATATTTCTTACATCCCTTGCTTATAAAACACTAGAGTAGATGATCTGGTGAATACCATCTTGTATTTTTTGGTTTGATGTCACCTTTTATCCTTTCTTATGTAGGAGATAGAGATTTGAATCATGTAGATCACAAAATTGTACCAATTGGATTGGATAGTCAATATTTCATCTACCGCTATTCTCATCAAGTGAGACTAAGTGATGTTCTCTATTTTCATTTTTGTCACTTTCTTTATGCTTGAATAACTACATGCTTGATTTATTCCTCTTCCATGCTGAATGGAAGCTCATTTGTCCAAGAGATGATGTCATCATCACCCCCCTGAATGTAGCCTTGACTAGAGAAAAATGGCTTCTCCTCATCAAGATTATCTTATTCTTCTACATCCTTGCCAACTTGTTCACTGTTCTATTGATCTAGTTGATTAGGTTCATATTTTTCTTGTAGTAGATCTAAAATTTATGATTTAGTGACACAAAGAGGGTTATCAATGATGATTTACTCATCATACTCAATTGAAATATGCTCCTCTTCATCCAAATGTCCTTTATTTAAAAACACTTCATCTACCCTCCATATAATAGTTTCTCCTTTGCAGAGGGAGATGGTGGGAGGGAAAAATGCCTCACTTGGTGGAGTGGGATCAATATGCTCATGAGTTGGACTTATATTTGAAGAGACACTCCCTAAATTTGTAAACTTCCTTGATCTAGCTTCTACAATTTTCTTCTTCTCTTCATTTTGGGTTGGCACATGAGAAGTGGATGAGAAATTTGGAAATTTCCTTGGTTGAGGAGTTTGAGGAATTTGAGGAAGAAGGGGTAGAGATTGTATAGGTATAGGAGCTCTAAATGAATGGTGCAAATAATATAATTTATATCTATCTATCTCCCTCATTTATTTCTCATAATCAAGCTATATGTCTCTAACACTTTCAAAGAGATAATTAGGAGAAACATAGCTTTCAAAGGGCTAATTGTAAGAATGAGTAAGATGGTAAGAAGCATAATGATATCCATATGGGAAAAATTTGGGGTCATTTTAGGAATTATATGGCTCAATATAGGGCTGGTATGGATCATTATAATATTTGATTAGGAGGTATAAAATAGAAATTATTTCCATATCAAGCCATCAAACTTCATGTGGAAATTAAAAAACAAACTTGGAAAGAATACCTAGGTTACTAAAACCAGTTAGATGAACTTAGAGTCGCCATTGATGCTTGTATAAATTACTATAAAGGATGATTTACTAAATGACAAAACCAACAATTCTCTAATAGATGATGTAAGGATCATCAAACCAAGTCTCACTAGGCATACTAGACACTATTGTCACTTGAAATTACACCCTTTAAGGAGGTGTTTCAAGACTCCTCACCTCAACTATAAAAATGGGATCCATTCAAGGATGTGGGTGACATTATGTGTGAATTTTTACTCTAGATAGGGATGGTTCCCTTGATTCTACACCTAATCTAACACTAACTCTACTATTGCAAGGAAAAAGGACAGAGAGAAAAGGGATAGAAGGAAACTAAACTAAACAAGAAGAGGTGATCCACGAAAAATATGATCCTTGGCTTGCTTGTAACTTGCATAATGAAACCTAAAAATAAATGCAACATACACAGGTCACTCTTAAACTATCTAGCATAAGTGTTTCAAAGAGAGGTTTCAAAATCATGGGTCAAATTAAGTTGTGATGATTTTCATAGACATGGGTCAAATTAAGTTTTGTATGTTGTATCTCCTTTTATGTTTCATTGTGATGGTTACAAGAAAGCCAAGGATCATATTTTTGATGCAACATATCTTCTTGTTTAGTTTAGTTTACTTCTATCCCTTTTTTTTATCCTTTTTCCTTGCAGCAATAGAGTTAGTGTTAGATTAGGTGTAGCATTAGGGGAACTGACCCTCTATAGATATTCACAATAATTTTAGGTCATCCATAACTTAGGAGTGTTTCCACAAGTCACTTGGGTGAGGGGTTTCTCATTGTAATCATGGCTAATAATGGCTTGGGATTCCAAAGCCTTGAGATGCAAGATTTGATCAAACATTTTAGTTTCAAGTTAATTTTTTCCTACACCTATTACCCATAGGGTAATGGTCAGGCTAAATATTCCAATAATATGTTGAATAAGATTCCCCTCCATATCATTTTTGAGCCAAATGAGATGAGTATCTCATGTTATCACACCCTTTAGGATTATTAGACCAATTTCTATATGACCATGGGGGAAACCCCATATGCACTAGTATATGAGTCTAAGGATGTGCTCTCTTTAAATATATTAATCCCATCATTGTAGGTTAATAACTTTAGGTCACTTCCTAATGAGTAAGAATGTGTCACTTGTTTCAATGCAATCAAGCAATTTGATGAATGTCACATTGATTCCATTGAGCATAAATATGCTTATCAACATCACCAATGCCATTAGCTTAAGAAATTGATGTGACCCAATCCCTTCTAGTTTGGTGATATGATGCTCATCTTTGATAAAGTGTACCATAAGAAATTAAAATTGGGTCACAAGTGGTTTCTCCCCTTTGTGATTACTACTTCCCTAGATAATATTATTTATCACCTCTCCGTCCTTAAGGTTAAAGCCCTCTAATACCAAATTAATGTGTTCTACCTAAATATGTTTCACGTTTGAGGGCCCAAATGACTTGTTGACCATTTTTGCCCAACAGGCCAAAATCGGTCCCCTTCTTCCCTTGATATTTGAAGCCAATTAATTTTAGGTTGTATGAGTTCATCAAGCTTTGGTTCATCACTCAAGTTCAATGCCATGGTTCATTGCTTGGTTCAACACTTTGGCTTTGGTTCAATCAGCTAGTTTAGTGCAAGGTTCATCAGCAAGTTCAAGCGGCTTTAGGTTCAATGTTTGGTTCAACCACTTGGCTCGGCACATGGTGTTGAACCATTGAACTAGTTTAATAGACTAGTTCAATCATTTAGTTCAATGCATTGGTTCAATCTTTTGGTTCAAGTGTGAGTGGTTCAATGGGTTGGTTCAATGAAGGGCTCAGTACGTGGCATTGAATCGTTGAACCAATTTAACGAGTGGTTCAAGAAAATGGTTCAATGGTTTGGTTCAAGGGGGCATCCCAAAGATGGAGGGAAAGTGCCCTTGTGGACGACACTTCTAGGTTCAATAGCGCTTGCAGAGGGTAGGAAGCAGTTCAAAGTCTTTATCAACAGATTTCCAAGGACACAAAAGAACTAAGGCCTAAGGAATTCCTTCAAACAAAAAGTCTGAAGAAATTCATGGAAGGCTAAAACCAAATAACTTGAAGGAATAACAAAGGCCAAAGTAGAAATTCTTGTAGACTTTTTGTCCACGGGAAAAGGCCCGAAGCAAAAAACTCGCAAAAAAGGCTTGACGAACTTTGCTAGGGATGGTGACATCCCAAAAACCATCAAAATTAAGCACACAAATTAGCCATTGGGTTTTCAAGTGATGACAGGCATGCAAACATCAAATTTTCACACCAGGAAAGCTAGAGCATGTAAGGCACCAAGTGGAAACTATGGAAGACTTTGACATGCTTTTTTGGAGCAACGGAATGTACCACGTGTCCCTTGTAGGGCTCGATGGAAGCTAACAAGTGTCAACATCTATGGGTTTCTCATTGTACTTCATTATTCAAAGAGAGGATTGTGGGCCCGAATGGGTTGCTAAGAGCTATGTGGAGCATGCCAAGTGTCAGTGTCTGTGAAGAACCAAAAGAGTCCTAAAAGTTTTCTAAGGTAGTTAAAGGTTCTGTAGAAGTGGCCACATGTCGCCTTCTACAGAAATCTCAAAAAATACTTCCAAAGCCTCTAAGTTAAGCAAAAATAATAGGTGGAAGTGACCACGTGTCAACTTCCACCTGACTCTTGAAGGACCCTCTAAGGTAAGTGGATGTTGCCACATCCCATTATTAGCTCGGTGGAAGTCACCACGTGTCAACATCCGCATTTCAAAGTGTCTTCTAAGTGCCCAAGCAGTGGACTACGACACATGTCAAAAGTAGATGTGCTCTCAGCTAAGAGCCAAAGGAGAAATAGAAGGAGTCAGAGGAGGCAAAATGGCCAAGCAAAAAATTAGACAAAGTGATCCAAGTGGCATAAGAAAGTGTCGATTCAAGGAATTATTCTAGTGGTTGACATAGTACTTGCCATGTGATCATCAAGAGGTGTAATAGTGAATGACGTGACCCATTTTTATTCATTTTGCATTGATGAGCAGACAAATGGCATGGCCCATAATTTTGAATCATGATAGGGGCTGACACAACATTATCTTTAGGCAGCTTCCTCATCCCAATGCTTAGAAGGCACATGGGTCAGTTGTAAAAAGGGTGCCAAAATGGCCTCTTTCTTCATCTATAAATTGCAATATTCT
The DNA here is from genome assembly GCA_037957365.1 of Torreya grandis. Taxonomy (NCBI): domain Eukaryota; kingdom Viridiplantae; phylum Streptophyta; class Pinopsida; order Cupressales; family Taxaceae; genus Torreya; species Torreya grandis. The sequence goes on from JARHVA010008153.1 coordinate 510,427, forward strand.
CATTCGAGAAAAGAACTCTTAGCCTTAAGGTAAAACTCTGACCAAAAATATCTTGGGCTTGTAAGGCAGAGCTGCCAAAATTTTACCTTGAATTGAAACATAGCATTTTTACCTCCATTCTGAGTTTTTCATCTTTAGTATGTGTCTATGCCTTGATTCTGTGTTAGGTCATTTTCTTAATGCTTTTGCAGAATGATTTCAGCATGTCTGGTGCATTTTTTAGTTTCTTTTTACAGGTCTGTCAGAAGTGTCCCTAGAGGAGTATAGGTGAAGTGGATAGGCTGCTGTAGTGCATCTCAGAATGCCTCTAGTAGTTATTTCCTCCCTGTATCTCCACAGACCCCTGACCCACTGATGCAGAAGGTTCTCTCATGCTAGATGAAGTATATGGGAGCTATTTCTTGATGGAAAGTGTATGTTTGAGCAGAGTAGATCAACCTTTTTTGGTGTATCACCTTTTACTTTTTTAGGCTTAGGTTCTATTTTCAGTATCTCTCTCTCCCTTTTCATCCCCCCCTTTTTTCATTTTATTTGTTAGCAGTAGGAGAAACTAGGGCCTAAAATATACATCAAAGGGAGCTAGCCCTCATCTAGAGACTCTCCCCTCCAGCTTCGCCAGTCCCATAGGCAAGAAAGGAGTTTCCATTATTGTGTGTGGATAGGTAAGAGTTCGGCCTCCTACCCACGGGTGCAAATCCACTGCATCAACAATTTTTGGCATGCCCGGTGGGACCAACTATGACAAGTTGTGTCTAGAGAGTTGAAGAATTTTTGGTGTGTTCTTCAACTAACCAACCTTTGGAGGCTTTACATCAACACCAATGGTGACTCTAAGTTAAATCAACTTGTTAAGTAGTTCTGGTACCATACCATCAAGAAACAACATTTTGGTATGTATAATCCCATTGTTCAGAGCCATGGACCCTATTTTCCTTGGCCAGCATGGCTATAATCATCACCATCCTTATGTTGATCTTTATTAGGTCCAATATGACTAGTCCCAGCCCTATCATGAGCTATATCAGCCTTATGCCCAGTCTTCTCAATGTGTCACTTCTCCTACTTGACCCAGTCTCTTTGCCAATCAACCAATTTCCACCTTCAAATGAGCACTGCTGGGATACGAAAAGTATGTAATAGAGCTCAACACCAGAAAGGGATGTGGCAAAGAAATTCTTGATCATATCATCCATCAAGTGAGAAATGCACTGGATCAGGTTAGGAGTGAATGGGCTCCTATTGAAAAAGCCAATTGGCACAGGCTTATAAATGAGATGTTGGATGTGAGTGGTTTGATTACATCTTTGGATGAGAAGATGAGTATTTATGAGAGGCAGCCTTACCAAGTCTATCAACCTGCATACTCACTGCCCCAAGTATCATATCAATCATATATAGCCCTTGCTTTTAAGCCAAGTCAATCCTGTCGAAGTCCTTTCCCTAATCATGTTGAGGAGAGTTCCGAAGTAGTAAATCTTGTGTTTAAGGCTAATCTTGATAAACATATCGAATTGGCAAATCTTCAGATGTAGCAGTCCATTTTGGTAGTGAGGGAAGTGGAATCTAAATCTTCACTACCCTCTCACATTGTGGTCCCATCTGCCCTAAAGGAGATGCCTAGTCCGAATAGCTTGAGTTGGAATAAAGTGGTTGAGTCATGGAATAGCAAGGAAGAGAAAGACATTATCCAAGAGTGTGAGGTACAAAATGAGGTTAGTCCTTTTCAAGTCCCTCCCACCCTTCCTCAAGAAGCTCCTTGCATTTCATGGCAATCTTCATGCACTCCCCATCTCTATGATGATTCCCATGAGCTCCAAGAGGTAAAAATGAGGATGATCTAGCCAAGTGGATTGAGGAATTAGAAAAGAAGATGAGACTACTTAGAGAAAGAGAGATGGAGTTTTCAGACTTTGTAGAGGAGCCAATGCCAAAAGACACCCCTTCCACCAATCCACAATCTAATTTCAATATTGATGAAGTGTTGGTAAAGTGGAGAGACAAAAATCAAGAAATCTTGGCCTAAGGTCTGCCTTCTCCTATTCTAGAGAAAACTCCCTCTTGTGTGCCAAATCCTTTCTATCAGATGGCACTTGCTCATTCTGACTCATCTGATGCATCGATCGATCTTACCCTCAATCCCATGCACCTAGCTTTTTAGCATGCCCCTTTTCAGATAGCTCTTCCTGTACATGAGTAGACCCTCCCAAATATCCACCAACCTCCTCAAGTCTTTCAACATGATCTCCAAATTCCAAGCTGGAAGAAGGAACATCATGAACCAGCTTAGGACCTTGAAGAGGATTAAGTTGCTGCTTGTTCATAAGAGCAAGATTCCAATCCCAAGATCATGAGTTGGAAGCAAATAGTGGAATCTTGGGGTAAAAAGGAAGAGGAAGAGAAAGGTTTTTCTCAAAACCTTGGAGAAGATGGGGCTACTCATGCTCTCAATTATGATTGTGACTTCTAGGAAAGGCTTTTCTAGGAAGATATGGATAGGCAGATTGCAAAATTGGAGTCTAGAGTAGGTCTCCTCAGTGAACATGTGATGGACGTTTTAGACCAAATATCAGATTCCATGTCTGAATACACTCCATCCACACACCTCTAAGAAAGCTATCAGGGTTTGCCTGATATAGATTATGCTCAGTTTATGACTGACCAGGGAGACTTCATGAGTAAGGATGAGGAGGAGATCACCTTAGGTGACATGGAGGAGCATGGACAATCTCTTATTCATGTTTTGAATGATTCTTTTGAAGTCATTGGGGCAAGCTGCACTATTCTTCAAGGAGGCTATGAGCTAGATAAGAGTGGAGAAGGTAGCATTGGGACTCAAATAAGTATGCAAAGGGGCTGCAGGCTTTTAGATTTACCCCTTCAAGAGGTTAATGAATCTGAAGATACCTTCTTTGAGATTATCAAGGAGGATGGTCATACCATGGAACCCAAGCATGAGGCAGAAGAGAACAAGCTAGTCAATGATGCATATCAAGGGGCTTATGGTGATGAGCCAGCAATGATTGATTTTTTGATGAGATACACTAGCCTAAATAACCAATAGGAGGCAAGCTTCCAAGAAAAAGTAGAGTACGTATAAGTTGGAAGCATGTCTGAATCTAATCCACTTGGATACAAGCTAATCTAGGTGACAGGCAAGAGGAGCAAGTCACTAAATCTCCTTTTCATTCAGCCACTTGTCTGGCACCATAAGTCTTCTTGCTAGGAAAGGGGCTTAAGAAGTTTTCCTTTTGATCCAAGAGGGAAGCAAATGTACTTGGTTAGTTTTATATAGTATTTTGCTTTCAATTATTTTTCTTACTTTCCCTAAGTATAGTTTGCACAAGTAGTGTTTTTAGCCTTATGTGTGTTTTCCTTTGTGTGTGGGGTAAAAAGCTTCATGTTTGATTCTCAGATCTTTGGGGCTATTGCTAACCTTTCTTCAAAGCTGCATTTTGACTCCATGCCCAATGGACTACAAGGTAACTAGTCTCTAAGCATAGTAGGCATGCTTCCCCTGGGAGTCACCAATTTATTGACCATTTTTGCCCAACAAGCCAAAATCGGTCCCTTTCTTCCCTTGCTATTCAAAGCTAGTTAATTTCAGGTTACACAAGTTCATCGAGATTCAATTCATCACTCAATTTCAATGCCATGGTTCATTTCTTGGTTCAACACTTCGGCTTTGGTTCAATCGGCTAGTTCAGCGCAAGGTTCATCGGCAAGTTCAAGTAGCTTCATGTTCAACATTTGGTTTAACCCCTTAGCTCGATGCATAGTGTTGAACCATTGAACCAATTCAATAGGCTAGTTCAATCATTCAGTTCAACATTTTGGTTCAACATGTTGGTTTAATCTTTCAGCTCAATCACGAGCGGTACAATGGGTTGGTTTAATGAAGGGCTTGACATGTGATGTTAAACCATTGAACTAGTTTAACGAGTGGTTCAAGCAAATGGTTCAATGGGTTGGTTCAAGGGGGTGTCCCAAAGATGGAGGGAAAGTACCCTTGTGGAGGGCACTTCCAGGTTTAATAGCCCTTATAGAGGGCACTTCCAAGTTTAATAGCCCTTGTAGAGGGCAGGGAGCAGTTCAAAGGCTTTGCTGAAGGATTTCCAAGGATGTAAAAGAACTAAGGCCTAAGGAATTACTTCAGACAAAAAGTCAAAAAAAATTTGGGGAAGGCTAAAACCAAAGAACCTGAAGGAATAACAAAGGCCAAAGCGGCAATTCTCGCAGACTTTTTGTCCATGAGAAAAGGCCCGAAGCAAAAAACCCATAGAAAAGTCCTGACAAACTTTGCCAGGGACGATGACATCCCAAAAACTATCAAAATTAAGCACACAAATTAGCCATTGGGTTTTCAAGTGACGATAGGTGCGCAAATGTCAAATTTTCACACTAAGAAAGCCAAAGCATAGAAGGCACCAAGTGGCAACCATGGAAGACTTTGACATGCTTTTTAGGAGCAATGGAATGTGCCATGTGTCCCCTGCAGGGCTTAGTAAAGACTGACAAGTGTCAACATCTGTGGGTTTCTCCTTATGCTTTGTTATTCAAAGAGAAGACTGGTGGGC
>JARHVA010008153.1:520000-545573 GCA_037957365.1 Torreya grandis
TTTCTCATTATTGAGATGAATAACACTACTCAATATCACATGATCATTAGATCCACGACCAATTTTTTTGTACAAGGCACTTCCTATGTGTATTTGTTCTCTAACTTAATCTTAGTTTTGTCTTAGTTTATCAGGGTCTATAACATTCTTATCATTGAGTTTATCCCCCTCTTTGAGGCAACACATGATTTTCTCTCCTCCGTTGAGGACTTCTAGATCTCATACATTCCTTGTTTAGAGAACACTAGAGTAGATGATCTAGTGAATACCATCTTATATTTTTTGGTTTGATGTGACTTATTATCCCTTCTTATGTAGGAATTGGAGATGGAAATTGAACTTGATTTGAATCATGTAGAGCACATAATTGTACCCACTATATTGGATAATTAATATTTCATATACCACTATTCTCATCAAGTGAGAGCAAGTGGTGTTCTCTACTTTCCTTTTTGTCTCTTTATTTTTTTTGTGGATTCTAGGTACTGAATAACACTCATTATTTTATTAAACATTGATTTCTTGTACCTTAGGGGCATATGTAATCATTATTCCTCTTACCCTACTCCTCTCTATGATTATATTTTTACTGCTCATGCTTACTACCAAACACCAAGAGATTGATTCGACCCTAAAAAATCATTTAAAGAGATTTCCATACTTCTTGTACCCTATCATTCCTTCTTGTACCATGCTAGACCTTCTTGTATCTTGTAGAAGCCTTGTAGGTAAATTTATCACCTAGGCCTCTGGTTCCCTAGTAGAACTAATGGCCTAGGTTGCCCATTTTTTTGTTTTTCCATATTTTGGGCTACAACTTATCCATAATTTTCTTGTTTCACTATTGGTTTTTGCCAAACACCTAGAAATGGTCACTTTTTAATGAGCCCAAACCTGGGTAGCCCTATATCAATTGCAAAATTGCCTAACAACCCCCTTGGAAATTTTATGCTTTTACTATGATTTCTCCTCTTTCTTGAGAGAAATTCACACTTTCACATGCTATTTGGACTAAATACACCATTTTTCTCCGTAATGTCTCCTACCTTCATCATTGCTTTCTCTCATGTTGTAAGGGTTAGCATTCCACCTAATTTATGAACTTAGATTGGATTTCACACCTCCTATTTGCTCTTGCTTCATGATCTCTACTATATTGTTAGCATCAAATTGATCATAGTTTTTCTTATATCTCAGTCTTCCTTTAATAAAGATCAAACTTAGACTCTTGGTTTATTTCATTATTGTTGAGCACAATCTAAGGGCACCTTGATTGCAAGGTGAAATCACTATTTTAATTTAGTGTAATATTATTAATAGGGTTAGAGATTACATGATAGGGTTAAAATCATTTTTATATATATATATATATATATATATATATATATATATATATATATATATATATATTGAAAATCTTATGCATTCTCCTTTGAAAACATTTTTCCTTTGAAATTGTGTTTCATTCCCTAGGGAAGTATGATTCTGAAACATTATTTCTTCTTGGGATATATTACTTGTTTAGATAACTTTGATTTCCTAATTACATCACATTATTTCTTTCCTTTAGTTGCACGCATTATTCTGGTTAGACCATTAGAAATACTTACTTCTATGGTCAGCTTGATCATGCTTGCCAAAACTTGGTTATGTATATATGTGTTTGGTCTAGTGCAAGATAGAAAACTAGATAGCTACCTTATAAATCTAGTGGCTTCATGTATTATTTATCCCAATAGGTGTTTGCTTCTTACCCCTATGCCAAACTCTAGTTGCTTTCTTGGATTCTTAGAGATATAAGTGGGTTGTTATTTATTATTATATACTTTGTTATATCTAATGTGGTTTTTTAAACCTAAAAACCTATTATAATTTTAAATTATTTCAATAAATAAATGTTAATGGATCAATGTCTAATTAAAACTATAGCTTTAAAATAAAACCAATATTTAGTATAATCATTTTTAATTTTATCAATTATATGAAGTATAATTGATCAATGCCTCTATTTTTAAAATGAGCATACAATTTTATTACATTTATAAAAAAAACTAGTATTTAGTATAATCATATTTAATTTTATCAATTATATGAAGTATAATTGATCAATGCCTCTATTTTTAAAATGAGCATACAATTTTATTACATTTATGTTTTTTTTTTAGTTTTTTAAGTTTCTATATCTATAATTTTATATTATCCTTGATATTCCAAAGATAAAAAATTTATGGGCATCATTTACTTAAGATTGAATTCCATGAGCTCCTTAGACACTTCAAAAAAGTGGACATAGGGACACCTTGAGGTAGGGGTCAAATTTTTGAATGTGAACCAAGTGGAACTCACTCCTAGACATTATAGACCTAGATCCACCCTCATGCACAATTTGAGATGTGTCCTAAATTTACCCCAAAATTTGGTGTGGTTAGGTTAGCTAGTTTTTTCAGATATTATGATAAGATCTGGAAAGTTTTATGTCTGAGGAAGTCAATTTTGTTTAATTTTTTTTGACATAGTGGTTTAGTTGATCAAATCTTGGGTGATAGTTGTGATTTTACAAGCTTTTTGGTGTCCATTTGCTTTGGTTTTTGAGGTGGAGGGGCCTCCTTCCAAGTGTTATTTTTCCTCCCCTTATATCTTGCCTTTTTAAGACAAATAGTGTGGTTGGGGGGAGGGGGAGGGGGAGGGGGGGGGGGAGATGTAGAGACAAAAATTGTCCCTATGTTAAGGATTTTTTTTTATAGTTGCTATTTTTTCATGATACATATGCTTATTCATAAATTATATCTATTTTTTATTTTTTTAATGCCCTAGGGTTGATATTTTTTGATATGGATTTTTAAAAAGTGGTGATGAATTTCTAAGAAGTTATGCCTATTTATGTTAGAAAAATTCTAAAAGTTGGGTTTGATCCTATTAGTACTCTGGGTTCGTACATTATAGTTTGAGTATGTGTTAGTTCAGAAGGTTAAAGATTTTATTTTTCCTTATTTTTAGATATTGAAGGATATTTGAAGTTTTTTAATGTTGTGTCCTTGTTAGGGATCTTCCAGCTTTTTTTTTTTGGTTTCTAGAGGAAAACATTGTGGATGAAAAGGTGGTTATCAATCCAATTGAAATAAATGTAAAATTTTGATCCAATTGAAATAAATGTAATTTTTTTTCTAATGTAGATCTAGAAAAATACTGGGGGTAAAATTTATCCAATGGGATGGGAAAGGGTCATTTCAATTCATTTGGAATGTTTTCATAATCACATTCAATGTTTTTGAACAAAATTGAATTAGTATTTTGTTCATTTTTTTGTAGTGGAAGATAATTTTGTAGATTGAATTTAATTTGGAATATAGAGTTAATGTTTGATCTAGAGCTATAGTGATCGGTGAGTAGTTTGACCATGCTTGAATTTTAAAAAAATACATTTGTAATAATGTTAAAGATGTTGAGATGGAGATATTTATTTCTCTATGTCCTTCAATTTATTGAGGTGGGATTTGGATTCTTATGAATTTTTGGTAGGTTATGATAGATTTTTTTTTAGGTTCATAAGCTTTGTTTTTAGTTTGGAGTATTCCTATCTCTAATAGATGTATGTTATTCTTGTTTGTTGGGATCTCCTACTTTTGTAGATTTTGTATCAGTCTTTATAGCAAAAAAAATTCCATTTCTAAGTTTCTCTGACTTAGTTTTCATATAGTTTATGTTTTGTAATTTGAGATCTTATGTAATGGAATTTCTTGATCTTTGACAACATAAGTTTTGTAAATTCTATAGCATGTTCCACAATAGATTCTATGTAGTGTGACTTTAATTTTATATATTTGTTTGTGACACCTTCTAGAGAATTGGTGTTTTGAATTCATATAGCTATGATTTGAGTTGGGATATTGTAGTATTTTCTTATGCTATATTGTTGAATAATTGTGGAAGATAGATCACCCTTGTTGTTCGAGAAATTTTGGTCTTTATTGTGCAAGACCTAGTTTTGGTTACAAAATATTTATTGTTGCTAAAGAAGTGGTTGTGATTTTACTACACAACATAATATTTTTAGTGGGTTTTTTGTGATATAATTTCAAACACTTTTGTTCTGGGTAGTTGTTTGTCTTTTAATTTTGAAAATCTTAGTAATTTTATTTTTTCTTTGTAAGATTTTAATAAGCTTTGTATTTGTATGGTTGTTTCCCTTAAGGTAACTCTAGGAAATTTCATCTTGGTATATTAGTAGACTAGATCTTATTGTAAGAACTTTTTATTATTAATGAAAGGGGCGAGGGATCCCACAAACCTATTTTACTAATTTTTTTCTAGGTCATTACAAAAATTATTCCTAGTTTTTTTATGTGGATAGCACACAAGTGTTTGAAACATTACACCAACCACACAAATCTATCTTAGGAAAATTTGACCTGAATATAGTAAAATACAATAAATAATATCTTCCTAGGTTAATAGAGGGTTATTGAGTGAAAGTACCTAGAATGAATGATAATTGAAAAAGGGGTTTATATATTCATACATAATTTTTGACTCCCTTGAGTTATGATAGAAGTTGAAAGTATAGAAAAAGAGATTCTAGAACAATGTAGAAGAGCATCTCAAAATAAAATAATTATCTAAGTGAGTGAAAAAAATAGAATTTTTCTAACAATGAAAGCACTATTATCATACTGTAATATACCTAGAGGGCTAGAATAGTGTCATAACTAGTAGAATAGTGAATAATAGTTTAGTACCACATGCATAAGAAGGAGGATTTGGGTAGATGATAACTATTATAAATAAAGGGGCATAGGATATTGTAAGGCATCCAAGAAGAATTGTAATTAAGCCTTGCTCAAAAGAGGTAGCCCCCTTGAAGTGGCCCATGATATGAGTTATTCCTTCCATAAAAGGTATTGTGTATGTAATCAACGTGTTTAATCAATATATGAGTGATTTATTGTCATTTAGTTGATTTTTAGGAATGAGGTTTCTAACACATACTCCTTTGACAATGAAAATCATGTTTTGACAATGGTGGTCCATTCACTCTTAAAATTTCTAAAACCCTTATTTAATAGATGATACCCAAAATATATATCTATGATAAGAAAATTGATGTGCAAAAATATCATAATTTTTCTATCCTTTACTTGAGCTCAAGTCCACACTTGCTAAGACGTTAAAAAATTGGATGTTTGTTCAAGAGTCCTACCCGAGTCATCCCCTTAACTATTTTTCGGTAGGTTTTATTTTAAATATTGTAAAACAACACTCATGTATGTTAATATTAATCTTATATATATGGGAATCCCATGCCTTATCCATATGATAGTATATGCAAGATGCAACTAGGGTAAGAGGTATATTCTCTTTCATTAATTTAAATATCATTATCTTAACACAAGTATGCAATAACAAGACTTCAATAAAACATAATGAAAAATGAATCATTGTAATTTTGTAAGATATGACCTATGTGTGATGTGTTAAATGTATTAGAGTACATGCGTATATATAAGCATTTCAAATTTTAATTAAGAACTTATATGCATGTATTCCAATAATGTGGAACTAGGAATCTTAAAATTACAACACAAACAAACATGGAAAAATAATGGGAAGGATCCATAACCAAAATGACAACAATCACAATGTCCTAATAGTGGTCATAACACCATTGGACTATTTTAATTTAGTTTAAAATGAAAATTATTAAGAAACAAGGATCAATGGGTTTGCAGGAGTAATGGTGAGCATCTTGTGATAAAAAAATATAAATGTGAAGGTGTTCATGATAAAATGATGATAATGAAAGACTATACAGGATCTAATGTATAATAAAAATCTGTTAATAATAGTCAAATATATACTAATGTATTAGATGTATGAAAACAAGATAAAAGTATTTCAATTACAGGAATCATACCAAAAATAGGTGTCTACATAATCCCCCTTTTAAATGTGTGCATGTGTTGTGCACACATGCGTATACATTAAAATAAAATAAATAAGGATGGATACTTTTTTGTGTGTGGTCACCTCACTACTTCTAAGTTACAATCATAATTAATTTTAAATATACAAATAGTCTGAAATTCAAAAGAAATAGAAAGATTACATTATATCATAAACTAACTCCAACAACCTACTCCAATACAAATATATAAAATATTCATTCAAAAAAATGTGAATGTTTACAATTAAATTAATGTGTTGATAAATTGATAATAAGATGAACATCTATTCTATTTATACATCATATTTGTACTCCACATTACCCCATGAAACGTCATCATTCCTTCATTTCCAAAGGATTGCCAACAAATCATACAATAAAATAAAATATTTGTGGTATTATTTTTCGAGCCAAATTTTATTAAACCAGAGGCTTATATTGTGGGGCAAGGCCCCAAGATTCTTCTCTCAAAGAGACAAAATGAAATATTCCATTGTTAACAACCTATTTTTGAATGGTGGTGGTTTGGGGGAGGTGGTGGAGCAGAGTGGTTTGGTTTTGCATCTATCTAGACATGGAGAAAAATGCATATTTGTAGTTTGTTGAAAATGCAGAAGGGCTTTTAGATTTTTTTAAATCCTTAACTAAAATGGAATGCGGTTTCATTTAAGTTGAAACAACTGAGATAAAAATAATGGTGCTAATGTTGTTATTGGGCTGAGTTAAAGAAAATAAAAGAATTGAACATGATATGTCAACAATGTTAATGCTTTTGGATGAAAGCTCTACTTTGGGAGGTTCAAACCCTGGATGTGGTGATAACAAGGATTGCATGAAGGCAATGAATAAGGTGAAGATCAACAACATGATGTAGAAGAGGTAGCCAAATAGAGGGCTTGGCATGGCACAACATGAAAGGCTAAGATTGCAAGAGCAGAATAAGTGTCTGTAGGAAGATATGATAATGGTAACAATGGTTACATCTATGAATAATTGTATGACGTATGTATTTCCATATGAATATGGAAGGCCACCTAGGACTTATTCTTTTCTCAGGAATCATCATCATCATCATCATCATCATCATCATCATCATCATCATCATCATCATCATCATCATCATCATCATCAATCCAAATAGTTGTCTACATGTTCATCTAATAGAAATATGTTTGGTTTGTAGTAGGTCGCTTGTTCAAATCATGGGAGAAGCATTTTAAGTGCCGAACCTATGGCTCAATTAGCGCCTTCTTATGATTCACTACTTTATAAACACTGGTTTTTCAACACGAAGGATCATTTGCCTTTTATGGTTGCCAGAGGGGTAAGTAGTAATAGTAATACTAATAATAATCATATTGTCAATATGTTTGGAGGTTTTGAGGAGGATGGTAGGGTTATTGTGTTTTATATTGGGTTTAAAATAGTTCTCTACAATATAATGAGTCTCTACATTAAGCAAAATATTAATAAAATAGTTCTCTACAATGAGTCTCTATATTATATCATGAAAGTGACTTTTTTTAATTTCATCACGAGTTTCATTATACATCGGTCGGCACATATTTGATTTTATGTTATTGTGAATTGATGGGAAGGGTAGAAGAAGACCCACCGTTAGTTGGTTAGTATAATTTATGATTGATTTTGGGGGATTTATTTGGGAATTAAAAATCAAGGTTAAAATCCTCAAAAGGGGCAACACATGAAAACATTTATTGTCACTTTGACAAGTCATGAACGGTGTCTTTCATCCTTCTAATTTGTTGTTGAGGGTTGTTTTGCCGGGATTTTCACAACCATATTTGGTATTTTCTTATTGATCTAATGAATCTCCCATTAACCTTTAGTTAGGATACATTGAAATTATAAACATAAATTTGATATATTAATTATTGTAAATATTTCATAAAAATTGAGTATTTATTTTTTTTATTTTTTTATTTTAATGATGTCAGTAAAATATTTGTTTTAATTATTTAGTTTATTACGTCAAGAGATGTAATTTAGAGTGACAGTCAAGGAGTGTAATGGTGTGAGTGGATAACTTTTATTTTTTATGAACTGACATATCAAAAATATATATAACTGGCTAAAAAAAAAGTAAATTCATACTAATCAAACTAACTCAAAATAATTTTCATCTTTTAAGTGATCAGATTCCAAGCCTAAATGTGTTATCATGATTTGTATAAATGGGGATGATGGATTATAAAAAATGAGAGGTTTTTTATTCTGAATTTGAAAGATCATGTGGGGAAGTAAAAATATATTACAATTTATGTTCTTTTATGTAATTACTAAATTTTATTATTTGTTTCAGATAGAGTGGATAGATCAATGTGGCACTGTGCAGAGTGCGGTGTCCATATCCTGCAATTCCCTTTCTATTTATTTATGTGTACATCCACACCAATAATGTGGATAATAGTTAAGAGACCATGAAACATGATTTGGATATCATTCATCTCATCCATCTCAGATTTACATTCTCTAAGCAAATTGGTAATCTACCAAACCCTATCACAAGTAATTATTGTGATTTGAAATTCAATTTCAAGGAACCTAATATTATGTACAACATATGTAACCCCAATTCCCTTCATCTATTAAGACAAAATGACATTAATTAAACAAAGATCCATATTAACCATAAATGAAAATAAAAAACTCATTCCTTCCATCATAACTTGCACCTTTGGGGCAATTGTTAGTAATAATTTAAAGTCCAACTATTTTCATGATTTGTGTTATACAATGATTGTGGCTACATCTTTGTGCTTAATCTTAATTTGGAATTAAAATTTTTCTAATTATTAGAACTGTTAATTCTTATTACATAGATTTTGATAATTTAAATGCTTATTTCTTTTAAAATATAAATACTTAATGATTTTTTCTTTGTAATATTTTTGATTGGCTAATTGTCAATAGTAAAATTGATGCTGGATCAAAGAAAAAAATCAACAAATATTATGTGAACAGCTCAACAATTATAAAGTCATTACTATTCATACGCTTGCTAAACAATCAAAACGCGTTAATGTTAATGTGGCAATTAATGTTTTCCCTGATATTGAAGAGATTAGTGTTAAAAATTGGTGCTTAAAATGTATGGGCAATGGTCAACTTCGAGATGTAATCACACGTTCCAAATTGCGGAGGACTCTTCCTCAAAAGGCCAGTTGTCAGTTCTCTGAAATGGAGAAAATACTTTTGGAAAGACCATTTTAAAAGAAAAGCCAAGCATCTCTTTCAATCCTTCATTTTATCACTAAGCAAATGATTTTGATTTAGATATCACTGCCAGTTTCTCCAAAGGTGCAGTGAAGGGATGCATTTTTGGCGTAACTATATCATAAACATTTTATGCCAAATAGTTTTCTGAATGGTTAAGAGTCATCAGAGTAAATTTTTATTTTCCTAATGACTAAAATATAGTAATTAAAAATATAAAAAAAGTAAGGCGATGTGGAATTAATGACGGTTGTTTTGGGAGTGTGGCGCGTGCACCATACATGTGTATACACTGGTCAAATGAATGCAAGTTGTGCTTATTTGATGCCCATTTTTCAAAGCTTTTATTTTGCACAAATCTCATTTCTTGGAAATGAAGATCTATAAAACCTTCAGATTCAAAACACGGAGTACTACTTTTTAATTGACCCTCCCTCTTTTAATAATAAGATTCAAAATGTGGAGTACTATTTTTCATTGATCCTCCCTCCTTTAATACTAAGATTTATAAAGATTATCATTTTAAATTGTGGATTGCTTTTTAAAATCATTTTTTTGTTTTTATAATTTTAACATTAATAATTGTTTCAACGATGTAAATTATTCTGGAAAGGATGATTTAATTTTTGTTTTATATTCTTTATAGGCACTAATCCTTATAACTAGTATATTCCCTATATGCAAAAGATGATTTATAGATCTATTTCCATATAGAACATATGCTTTGTAGGGTCCCACCTCTAAACTAGTGCATTCACCAGCTTGCATCTGTGATGCATGGAGACTACATGTGTTAGTCTTCACAACCCCACTGTCCTTAATGTATCCTGATCGATCGATAAGAGTGAATCTACCTATGTCACAAATCAGGGTAGGGCTCTCTAATGGATCGATACCTTGTACTACATGAGTAGTATTATTGGCGGGTATTGTGGTAGCTACCCTGCCCCTCCCTATTGGGTAGTTCTACCTCGTGTTTGCATCTATGCACATACAAGAGTCATTATCTAAGTAAAGAAATAAAAATAAAGTAAAATAATTTTTATTTTTATTTCTTCTCCCTTCTCTTTCCCATTTAGCCTCTCTTCAGGGATCTTTAGGGATATTTCAACCTCATTGGGAGAAGGCCATGACTTAGAATGCTAAACCATAACTTGACTTTGTGCCAGGCTAAGCACAAACCTTCTAGACCAATGACAGCCTGCAAAACCCTAAGGCTTTCCAAAATTCCTAGACAAGGCCTCTTTTGGATGAGTTTTTACTTCCATGATGGCCATCTCCCCCTCACAAATGTTTTTTTCTAGATTTTTCTCCAATCCATTCATCAATTTGAGTAAAATCCAATGAAAACCCCTGTGGATTTCCTTCTAGATATGAAAGTAAAATCTATTGCAATCTATCAATTAGAGAGTGTACTTGGACCATCTATTCATTCTCTATGTTCTCTTGGGTTTCGTGGGTCTTCTTTGTAGCTTTCCAGGCTCTAGTTTGAAAATTTACATAGTAAAAATGACTTGGAGAGTGACCTTTCCATTCTATTTATCTATTAGATTTCCCTCATTTTTTCCCTTTTTAGTGGTTCCATGCTGGTAGGGGAACCATGATTACTCCATTCACCACGAAAAAAATACCTCAAGGGTTTTGACCTAATTTGAACATAATATTAATCTCTGTTTCATTTGTTGAAGCCAACTGGTTCCCGTTTTCAAACCTTTTAGGTCTCCTTGAATATTTTTGCCTGTACACTCCTCTTTAGATGCATATTGAGATAAAATTACAATCTTTTGCTTCTTTTCATTAGCAGTGTTATTACTTACTCATAAATTTCCCTCTATTGACTCCCTTTTTCTCTTTTATTTTTTGTCTCTACCAATTTTGTGAGCTATTAGTTATGGTTTTTTGGTACTTGATCTAATCTTCTTTAGGTAATCTTCTTTTTTCACAGGCCTCTTACCACCCCTCGTCACCTCTCATTACAGTTGGAATTAGTCTCCTTCATCCAATTACAACTTTGTTGCATTATTTGTCTCCCTCATGTAGCTTGATTTTTTTGATTTGTACTGAGATATTCTTCTCATGGTTGTGTCTTGAGTTATTGACCCCCATTATGGTTCACCATGATATGGTGATTGACATCGATTGCACTAGTCAAGGAAACCCAAGAAGTGTGGTTACATCTGGGACTATTGATGACCAATGGGGCCATGATTTGGATGAAATTGGTTTTTTCCTTATTAATGAGATGAATAACATTAGTCAATGTCACATGATCATTAGATCCATGACCAATTCCTATGCATTAGGCACTTCCTATGTGTATTTGTTCTCTGACTTACTTTTTAGTTGTGTTTGAGCTCGTCAGGGTCTGAAACATCTTTATCACTGAGTTTCTCCCCCTCTTTGAGGCAACACATGATTTTATCTCCTCCTTTGATTACTTCCAGATCTCCTGCATCCCTTTCTTAGATAAAACTAGAGTAGATGATATAGTGAATACCATCTTGTACTTTTTGGTTTGATGTCACTTATTATCCCTTCTTATGTAGGAATTGGAGATGGAGATGGAACTATATTTGAATCATTTATAGCACATAAATGTACCCACTAGATTGGATAATAAATATTTCATCTACCACTATTCTCATCAAGTGAGACCAGGTGGTCTTCTCTACTTTCTTTTTTGTCTCTTTATTCTTTTTGTGGCTTCTAGGTACTACATAACACTCATTTTATTGAACATTGACTACTTATACCTTGGGGGAATATGTAATCATGATTCTTCTTACCCTAATCCTCCCTATGATTATATGTCTACTCATCATGCTTACTACTAGACACCAAGAGACTCATTTGACCCTAAAAAATCATTTAGAGATATTTTCATCCTTCTGCACCCTATCATTCCTTATTGCACCACACTAGACCTTCTTCTAGCCTTTAGAAGCCTTATATGTAAAGTTATCACCTAGGCCTATGGTTTCCTAGTAGAACTAATGGCCTACGCTACCCATTTTTTGTTATTTCATATCCTAGGCCACAACTTGTCCATAATTTTTTTGTTTCATTATTGGTTATTGCCAAATGACTAGAAACGGTCACTTTTTAGTGAGCCCAAACCTGGGCAGCCCTATATCAGTTGAAAAAATTCCTCACAACCCCCTCTCTTGGAATTTTTATTCTTATACTCTAATTTCTCCTCCCTCTCGAGAGAAATTCACACTTTCACTTGCTATTTAGACTGGATACACCATTTTTATCCATAGTTTCTCATACCTTCATTATTGCTTGCTCTCATGTTGTGTTAGTTGGCATTGCACATGATTTATGAACTTAGATTGGATTTCACACCTCCTATTTTCTCTTGCCTCACTATCTCTACTATATTATTTGCATCAAATTGATCATACATTTTCTTATAGCTTAGTCTTCCTCTAATCAGGATAAAATTTGGACTCTTGATTTATTTCATTATTGTTGAGCATGATCTAAGGGCACCTTGATTGCAAGGTGAAATCACTATTTTAATTTAGTGTAGTATTATTTATAGGGTTAGAGATTACATGTTAGGGTTAACTTCATTTAAAAAAACTATTTAGCATATTGTTTGAAAATCTTACGCATTTTCCTTTGAAATTGTCTTTCATTCCCTAGGGCAGTATGATTCTGGATCATTATTTCTTCTTGGGATATCTTACTTGTTTAGATAACTTTGATTTCCTACTTACATCACATTATATCTTTCCTTTAGGTTCCATGCATTATCCTGGTTAGACCATTAGAGATATTTAGTTCTATGGTAAGCTTGATCATGTTTGCCATAACTTAGTTATGTATATCTATCTTTGGTATAGTACAAGATGAAAAACTAGATAGCTACCTTATAACTCGAGTGGCTTCATGTATTATTTATCCCAATAGGTGTTTTCTTCTTACCCCTATGCCAAACTCTAGTTGTTTGCTTGGACTCTTGGAGCTATAAGTGGGTTGTTAATTATTATTATATACTTTGTTGTATCTAATGTGGTTTTTTAAAACTACAAACCTATTGGAATTTTAAATTATGTCAATAAATAAATGTTAATGGATCAATGTCTAATTAAAAATATAAGTTTAAAATAAAACCAGTATTTAGTATAATCACTTTTAATTTTATCAATTCTATGAAGTTTAATTGATCAATGTCTCTATTTTTAGAATGAGTATGCTGTCAGGATCCTACTCCTCAATAAAAGTATATATGATTACCTCTTGTATAAGAAACTAAACACGGAATTTAACCAGAATGAATAAGTAACTAGAATTATGAAACAACACAAGATATGAGAGACAATACACAACTTGTATTAATAATCATCCAAAAGAAAATACAATAAAGAAGATGCCACACTTCTTCTTCCCACACCTCTAGAGCTCCCACACTTCTAGGGTTCACCTGTAATTCTCCTCCAACACTTCACTCTCTCATCACGGTCACAACAATCAACTCAAACACAGAGTTATTGTTCACCTCCACCAGTCAGTAACAACGTTGCCAGTACACCAAGTACACAACCGTACTCCAAGTAGATCTCCCTTTCCTTCCTGCCACCTGCAAATCAACAGACCTTACTTACCATGTAGATGTCTCTACACCCTGAAGAACCCTTGTCCTTACTGCCCTAAGTCCTTATGATTCTTCAACCAGTACCCCGGTGGATCTTCTACCAGAACTTGCACACCTGCAACTCTCCAAGATCATACACACTCAGCACCCCTTTGGAACTAGGAGGAGCTACTCTTGCTCTCTCTACAAGCACAATGGCTTTCTAGCACACTTTCACAATATAGCCCATGAGTCTATTATATAGATCTCATGCATACAATAATTAGACATTCTTAATTACAATAATTAGACTTGCAACTCTAAGACCAAAAATAGTCTTTGCATGCAAACTGCCTGTCCAAAAATAGACCCGTCCAGAACCTACATGCAAACTGCATGCACACATAGGTTGCCGACGTCGGCTCCTTCCTGACCGATGTCGGCCGACTTATAACCGACGTCGGTTGCTTATGCACTGTAATATGATCAATGTCGATTGATCAGACTGATGTCGGTTGCCCTGCAACTTGTTCTGCAACTCAGCAACCTCCACAACCTCAGCAACCTCCTTCCCTGTTTGCATCAGTGAAGCTTTTAGCTCCACAACCTAACATATGCAACTTTATTACATTTATATAATTTTTTTTCAGTTTTAAGTTTCTGTATCTATAATTTTATATTATCCTTGATATTCCAAAGATAATTAAAGAATGAAATGTGTATCAAAAATTTATGGACATCATTTACCTAGGATTGAATTCCATGATCTACTTGGACACTTCAAAAAATTGGCCATAGGGACACCTTGAGGTAGGGGTCAAATTTCTCAATGTGAACCAAGTGGAACTCACTCCCATACATTATAGACCAAGATCCACCCTTATGCACAATTCGAGATGTGTCCTAAATTTACCCCAAAATTTGGTGTTGTTGGGTCAGCTAGTTTTTTAAGATATTATGATAAGATCTAGAAAGTTTTAGCTATAGAACAAGTTTTATGGTCGAGGAAGTCATTTTTATTTAAAAAATAGGTTTGACAGAGTGGTTTTGTTTGTCAAATATTAGGTGATAGTTGTGATTTTAGAGGCTTTTTGGTGTCCATTTACTTTGGTTTTTGAAGTGGAGGGGCCTCCTTTCAATTGAAGTTTTCATGCCCTTATATCTTGCTTTTTAAAGACAAATAGTATGGGGGTGTAGAGAAAAAAATTGTCCCTATGTTAAGGAAATTTTTTGTGTTAGTTGCTATTTTTTCATGATGCATATGCTACTTCATAGATTATCTTTATTTTTTATTTTTTTTTATACCCCAAGGTTGATATTTTTTGATATGGATTTTTAAAAAAGTGGTGATGAATTTCTAAGAATTTAGGCCTATTTATGTTAGAAAACTTCTAAGAGTTGGGTTTGATCCTATTAGTACTCTAGGTTACTACATTATAGCTTGAGTATGTGTTAATTCAAAAGGTTGAAGATTTGATTTTTCCTTATTTTTGGATATTGAAGGATATTTGAAGCTTTTGCATGTTGTGTCCTTGTTAGGGCTCTCCCAAATTTTTTTTGGGTTTCTAAAGGAAAACATTATGGATGAAGAAGTGGTTATGGATCTAATTAAAATAAATGTAAATTTTGTTCCATGTAGATCTGGAAAAATACTAGGGGTAAAACTCATCCAATGGCCAATGGGATGGGAAATGGTCATTTCAGTTCATTTGGCATGTTTTCATAATCACATTCCATGTTTTTGAACAAAATCATATTAGTCTTTTGTTTATTTTTTGTAGTGGAAAGTAATTTTGTAGATTGAATTTAATTTGGAATATATAGTTAATGTTTGATCTAGAGCTCTAATGATGGCTAAGCAGGTTGACCATGCTTGAATTTTAAAATTTTGCATTTGTAATGATGTTAAAGAGGTTGAGATGGATATATTTTTTGCTCTATGTCCTTCAATTTCTTGAGGTGGGATTTGGATGCTTATGAATTTTTGGTAGGTTATGATATATTTTTTTAGAGGTTCATAAGCTTTGTTTTTAGTTTGGAATCTTCATGTCACTAATAGATGCATGTTATTCTTGTTTGTTGGGATCTCCTTCTTCTGTAGCTTATGTATCAGTCTTTGTAGCAAAAGATATACCATTTCTATGTTTCTCTGACCTAGATTTTATACAGTTTATGTTTTGTAATTTGATATCTTTCGTAGTGTAATTTCTTGATCTTTGGCTACATAAGTTTTGCAACTTCTATAGCATGTTCCACAATAGTTTCTATGTATTGTGACTTCAATTATATAAATTTATTTATGACACCTTCTAGAGAATTAGTGTTCTGAATTCATATAGCTATGATTTAGGTTGGGCTATTGTAGGATTTTCTTAGGTTATATTTTGGAATAATTATGGAAGATAGATCACCAACATTGTTTGATAAATTTTGGTCTCTATTGTGCAAGACCTAGTTTTGGTTGCAGAATAGTTTTTGTTGCTAAAGAAGTGGTTGTGATTTAACTACAGAAGATAATATTTTAAGTGGGTGTTTTGTGATATAATTTCAAACACTTTTATTTTCGATAGTTTCTGGTCTTTTAATTTTGAAAATCTTATCAATTTTAGGTTTTCTTTGTAAGCTTTTAATAAACTTTGGTTTTTGTATGGTTTTTTCCTTTAAGGCAACTCTGAGAAATTTCATCTTGCTAGATTAGTAGACTAGATCTTATTGTAACAACTCTTTTTTATTAATGAAAGGGGTGAGGGATCCCACAAACCTATTTTACTTATTTTTTTGCTAGGTCATCACAAAAATTATTTATAGTTGTTTTATGTGGATGACACACGAGTGTTTGAAACATTACACCAACCACATAAATGTAACTTAGGAAAATTTGACTTTAATATAGTAAAATGCAGTAAATAATATCTTCCTAGGATAATAGAGGGTTATTTAGTGAAAGTACGTAGAATGAATGATAATTGAAAAGGGGGTTTAGAGATGCATACATAATTTTTGACTCTCTTGAGTTCTGATAGAAGTTGAAAGTATAGAAAAAGAGATTCTAGAATAATGCAAAAGAGCATCTCGAAATTAAATAGTGATCTAAGTTAGTGACCAAAATAAGATTGTTCTAATAATGACAACACTAGTATCATATTGTAATGTACCTAGAGAGGGGTAGAATAGTAACATAACTAGTAGAATAGTGAATAATAGTTTAGTACCACATGCATAAGAATGAGGAGTTGGGTAGATAAGAACTATTATAAATAAAGGGGCATAGGATATTTTAAGACATCTAAGAAGAATTGTAATTGAGCCTTGCTCAAAGGAGGTATCCCCCTTGAAGTGGCCCACGATCGGAGTTATTCCTTCCATAAAAGGAATTGTGTGTGTAACCAACATGTTTAATCAATATATGAGTGAATTTTTGTCATTTAGTTAGTTTTTAGGAATACAATTTCTAACGCTGTAGTTTTAGGAATGAGGTTCCTAACACATACTCCTTTGACAATGGTGGTCCATTCACTTTTAAACTTGATATAACCTTTATTTAGTAGATGATGCCCAAAAATATTTTGCTATTAGGCAAATTGATGTGAAAAAATATCATAATTTTTCTATCTTTTGCTTGAGCTCAAGTCCACACTTGCTAAGACATTAAAAAATTGGATGTTTATTCAAGGGTCCTACTCGAGTCATCACCTTGACTATTTTTTGGTAGGTTTTATTTTAGATATTGTAAATCAACACTCATGTATGTTAACATTAATCTAATATATATGATAATCCCATCCCTTATCCATATGATATGATACGTAAGATGCAACTAGCACAAGATTTATATTCTCTTTCATTAATGTAAATATCATTATCTTAATACATGTATGTAATAACAAGACTTTAATAAAGCATATTGAAAAATGAATCTTTGTAATTTTGTAAGATATGATCAATGTGTGATGTGTTAAATGTATTAGAGTACATGTGTATATATAAGCATTTCAATTTTAATTAAGAACTTATTTGAATGTAATCCAACAATGTGGAACTAGGAAAGCTTACAATTAAAGCACAAACAATCATGAAAAAATAAGGGGAAGGATCCATAACCAAAATAACAACAATCATAATGTCCTAATAGTGGTCATAACACTATCGGACTGTTTTAATTTAGTTTAAAGTGAAAATTATTAGGAAACAAAGAGCAATGGGTTTGTAGGAGTAATGGTGAGCATCCTGTGATTAAAAAAAATATAAATGCGAAGGTGTTCATGATAAAATGATGATAATGAAAGACTATGCAAAATCTAATATGTAATAAAAATGTGTTAATAATAGTCGAATATATACTAATGTTCTACATATATGAAAACATGATAAAAATATTCCAACTACAAAAATCATATCAAATTTAGACGTCTACATAATCCCCCTTTTTAATATGTTCATGTGTTGCACATACATACATATACATTAAAATAAAATAAATAAAAATAAATACTTTTCTTTTGTATTGTCACTGCACTATTAAATATTTTTTATACCATAGAGTTTTCTGAATGGTTAAGAGTCATCAGAGTAATTTTTTATTTTCCTAATGACTAAAATATATATAATTAAAAATATAAAAAAAGTAAGGCGGCGTGGAATTAACGACGGTTGTATTGGGAGTGTGGGGTGTGCACCGTATATGTATATGCGTTGGTCAAATAAATGCAAGTTGTGCTTATTTGATGCCCATTTTGGTTTTGTGGATGCCCATTCCCTATTTCAAAGCTTTTATTTTGCACAAATCTCATTTCTTGGAAATCAAGATCTATAAAACCTTCAGATTCAAAATGTGGACTCCTACTTTTAATTGATCCTCCTTACTTTAATAATAAGATTTATAAAGATTGTTGTTTTCAAATGTGTTGTGTTTTTTAAATCAATTTTCTTTGTTTTTATAATTTTAAAATTAATAATTGTTTTAAGGGTGTAAATTATTTTAAAAAGAATAATTTAATTTTTGTTTTAATGAAATTAAATTTTTTAAAATAGAAGAATATAAATCAATGGTTATATTTCACTTTAAATTTATGAATATTTATCTCCTATCATCGTCAAATCATATATTTATTTCCAAAAAATTGTCAACAAATCATATATTAAAATAATACAAATTATATCATCAAAAAAAATACTTGAATGATAATACATCACACACATATCTTATGCCAACATATAATGAAAAGTATAATCATTTTAAAATGAATTACAAAATATAATTCACAATCATTATCTTAATCTAATTAAAAACTATCAAATTTACTTTATTCTTCAAAAATTCTAACAACTAACACCATCATTCTAAATCACCAAAACAAAGCAAGCATTTGAATACTTTAAAAAAACATCTACAACCAATCTCAATAAAAATTCTAAACCTTGACTCCTAAATGATTATTTTGAGACTTTACAATAACAATGTAAAGGAAGATCAATAGATTCAACTGATCAATAACACACATAACATATTCTACTCACAATTTTAAGGGAAGAATACATGAGCCACATCTTAATTTATTGGCAATCTTGTGCAAAGATCAGTACAATGGTACTAACACAAGATTATATATACAAAGTTAAGTTTATAACGTAGCCACATGGTTTTACAACTTAAATCATATTAAATATGTGGGTTACAGTCATGAATGAATGCCAATCATGATGCTATTATATCTATAACTTATTATAATCATGTAACTTTTTTCAAATAAAGGTCCAAGAAATATACCATGACACATCCTTCAAAGTAACTTTGACATAGTCAAATATCATAGAGAGATGTATTTCTAACATGACCTCAATCAAATACTTAACATATTAGAGCGAGGAAATAATGGAGTTAGGATCTGCGCAAAAGTATTATGATGTTTCTATCAAATGGAGAAAATGCATGCAGTTTAGAAAATTCTAAGATTGAATACATTCATCTAATATCATAGAGAGATGTATTTCTAACATGACCTCAATCAAATACTTAACATATTAGAGCGAGGAAATAATGGAGTTAGGATCTGCGCAAAAGTATTATGATGTTTCTATCAAATGGAGAAAATGCATGCAGTTTAGAAAATTCTAAAATTGAATACATTCATCTATGTTATTATGAAAGGATTATTTTTTTCATCACATACAAGGGTCAAATTAGATTTTAGAGTGGAGAGAATAAATTTTAAAACAAGATGTTCTTGCAAACAATATTTAACAATAAATATGAGTTAAATTTCATTAGCATCCATTTTCATAGCAACAGAGATAAAGTCTTAACATTTTTTCAATAATCAATATAGATGTTTTTACTGAAAGAAAAATAATTTAAATAACTTAAAAATTCAATAACCAGAATTTCATCAAACATTTTCAATACAAATTAAAGTGTTCTAAATATTATTTATAAAAATATATCTACCAAACCCATTTATCTCCCACAATATTATAACGTTCATACAAAATATTAAAAATCAGACTAAGATTTTTTTACCAAACCCCTAACACAGATGACATCAATATGCAGTTACTTTATCAAAATCTCATTCAATCCCTTAAATAGCATACATAGTCTATATTATGTGATATATATTTATCTAGGACTCTCTAGTTCTTTACCATGCAAAATAAACATTCAAAGTAATTTTATATTACAACCACTGAAAAAAAATATGTATGTATATGCACACATATATACATTTATATATATTTTTTTAGTAAATTAAATCTATACCCATATATAGATCTGAAAATTTACCTATATCCATACTCATGGAACATTATCTCCGATCTGATTAAATCCTTAACAAAACCTAATGCTTTAGAATAAAAATAAATTGAGGTAAGAAAATTTTCCCTTAGCCTCAAATTTTTTTGGCAATAAATAGAAAGGCAAGTTAAAAGTTTTCCACAACTCAAACCCCTTCTTCTTTCTTTTCTAGCTTGAGTCCCAGTTCCCTTTTCTCCCTTTTCCAATCATTGTATTCTTGCCTCTCTCAAAACCATTCTTACTCCTCATAATTACGATGGATCTAAAAATGGTCACCATTAATTTCCCAGAAAATTGAAAACTCTAGTCGAAGTTTTGCATGACTGTGATACAATATTTATAAAAAATGGAGCTTGGTAGTTGAATGGATATTAATCAATTAGTCATTCAAAAAGACCAAAAACTCATCTATGCAACTATTTAGACTTTTTGTTATAAACTTTATCACTTCATTATCAAAATGATTATTTTCTAGATGTAAATTTCAGATAAAAAATAGCCAGGGCTTTGTTAAAGCGATCAGCCACTCAAAATAATGATAATAATAATAAAAATAAATAAAAAATAAAAAACTAATAACGAAACCTAACTTTATCCTAGCTCTTTTACAGTCTAGGTGTGTTACTCTGGTTTTTTTTTAACATTGGACTTCAAATAATTATATCCCAATCTTTATATATCTAGGTTTATGATTTTTTGGTTCCAAGTTATAGTCATTATTAAATAAATACCAATAATATTTGAATATGTTGTGGCTTAGCATAACATTAATACTTTAATACTTAAACATAATGTATATCATATTAAATTAGTTATTATAGTCGAAAAGTTTTTATGTATTAATATTAAGTATTAGGTTTTTATGTATAATTTATATATTAAATATTGTAAATAAACATTAATTCAAATCGAGCCAAATCACTTACCATTTTATTCATAATTTTTCCATGCAACTCATTGTCACAGGTTTGTAGGTAGATTCAAGTTGTGTTTCATCTCTAATTCAAGTTTAAACTCAAGATCAATGAATAGTTAAATAAGATTACAATTAATTAATATAAGTTCAAATTTCAAATTAAGTCTATAACTTTGAAGTCAATATTAACTTTGAAATCCAATATTAATATTAAGCAAAACAATTAATATATCAATACATGAATTCAAAAATTGTAAGTGAGACAAAAACATTAAAAAGCAAATTAAATATAATCACTAATTTAATAATAAACCAATATATTGATGGATGTCAAATAATTATAAGTTTAACTTGTATATCAATTTTAGTTTTCAGATGATGATAACAATATTAATGTAATAGTCTTCATCTATCCACACCAATACCTCTATCATTAGTGATAAGTCCATACTCATAGACTAGTCTAAATAGAAGTTCAATAAATGTCATGAAATAAATCTCAAACATACCATCAATCAAATAAAACTTTATATTGAAATAAATCAAAGCACACAACTTGCACTAAAAGGTAAACAATGAAAATTATCTACCCACCCCTAGGTAGGGCATTATTTCCATATTAAATATAAAAAAAGTTCTTTATATTTTATACACATTTTTTTCTTATGTACCATAAATATAACATCTACATCACTCTCTTTATGATGACATCTCTATTTAGAGGGTTAACTTGAGGTGCAATCACACATATGATACAATCAAATGAATTGATAGACTAGTATAAAATAATAAAAAATGGTAATATAATTATAAACAATATAACAACAATTACTTTATTCACATAAACAATAAACCTATTTCAAAATCTATTTGACATACTCATAATTCAAATTACATTATAATAAATGAATTCCCATCTAGAAAATTCATCATTAGTTAATTGATTGTTCATATAAAGTTTAAAATAGTTATATAAGAAAATTCATAGCAGTTCATAACCAATCTAAGTGAAATACATGTGGCACACAAATCCATTCATTATAATAGAATCAATGAATTGTTTGACTATAAAATCAGGATGTGACATAATCCAAATGTACAAAAGTAAGACAAAATAATTGAAACTACAAAATGTATACTAAGTTCAAGTGTATAACCTTATATTGTGGACATTACTAATCATGTATAATTTATATTGTGTTTTAATTTAAAAATTAGAAAAAAATATTTATAAAAGGTATAATATATTTGAAAATGAATTTGATTGTGTGTGTGTTTTTTTAAATTACATAATCAATATAACATCCAATATAAAGTAGTGTATTATTGAATCATTAAGAAAAACATCTCCAAATCATTTATGTTGAAAAAAAAATGTATTTATAATATTTATTAAAAGTTATACATTAATTCAATTTACACTATGGTGAAATTCTACACATTACAATATAATAAATTTATAAACACCATTAAATTATATCCAAGGGAGGTTTTTTAAGCACTCCTACATGCATTGATAGTGATTTAAAGAGATCCATGGGTATTATAATTCACGCTCTATTCGTGTAATGTTAGGTTTTAAAGATGGATTCTATGTGACTTTTGGAGATAAAATCATTGTAACTAGCAGAGGGAAATTCTATTTTTTAGATGTACAAGGGAGATTCGATCAACATATAAGAGGTGGAGTTAATTTTAGTACTAGATAATCACATGAATTTGATGTACATACATGTAGAGGTGTAAATTTGTAGGAGGTTTAATTGATATTTGGAAATAATGCCCAAGATCGCACAAAGATGTTGAATCCCTTACAAGTTAATGTTGCATCCTTGGTTGTACTTGTGATGACTCTAAGGAAGTATACCATATGGTAGTAAATGTTGAATTCATTTACAAATACTTACTTCCATTGACATTTTTAGAAATAAGATTAAAATATGCCTTATAAGAAAGAATGAAAATAGTATTAATTATAAAATCACTAAATGGAAAATCTACTTTATTTCTAATGTTCAAAGTCTATTTGATGTGAATTTGTTAAAATATAAATCTAATTTTTAATAGATTTTGGAACTAACTTATTTATCCTTTCAATAGGTTTAAAATAGCTAAACATGCCCACTGCTTTTCTCTTTCTTTGAAAAAAATATTGGCTACTATTCTCTTGTGTAACTTCTTGTATTTTGGAAAAACTACCTCATCCTCTCTCCTGTCAATACTAAATATCATCCTTGGTGGTTGGATATGTTAAAAATAAAAATTTAGTATATCTATATATGTATATATATGTATATATATATATATATATATATATGTGTGTATATATATGTATATATATATATATATATATATATATATATATATATATATATATATATATATATATATATATGCGAACAAAATATCTTCTGATTTACAATTTTTTTAAACCATTTTTAGTGTGTTAGTTGAATTAACATTAAAAACAAGGTAAACTAATTGCACTAGGAAAATATAAATTTATCAATCTAAAAGAGTAATTCCATATCTCTTAGGATGGATTAAAACTATAAATATACAAAATGAAAATGTTAAATTGATAATTGAGCTTGAAAAAAGGAAAAATATTATGGAACATTCACATCTTGATAAATTATATATGTCTAAATGTAGATCTGATTTGCTTATGCTTGTAGTTAACTATGTGTGAAATTTGAAATGTTGACTATATATCCATGTATTCCTATGTTTTTTCCATACTCTGCTCACTTTTTAGATTCATAATTTTCTTGTGTTATTTCATAGTTAGATGACGTGCTCTTTGATTTGATGAGAAAAATTACTAAAAATTGTCTTATTCCTTATTATTGACCTAGCTTGCCACCAAATCACAACAAATAAAAAATATGGGTAGTAAAAATCACTATGCGAGTTACACTATATATACCACAAGATGGAATCAGACCTCAGATAATTATATATAGTGAATGGAAATATCAAGGAAGAGATTTTACCTCCTCTTCTCTTGATGTTGAGATGCAACTATATAAAATTTTCTAAAAACATTCTTCTTGTATAAGAGGGTGATGCACAAAGAATTTAAGTATCAAGGTAGAAAACTTTGTCTCATGTGTAGGAAAAAATATGACCCATGAAGCCCAAACTTGAAGTAATTATGTATAATAATGCTTGACACTTTTTGAATACTTGATTCCTCTATCTTCCTCTATATGAAATGGTTTGGGATGAATTGGTATAAGTAAGATTCTTGAGAGTACATGACATGACTTTGGTCAACTTTACGAAAATAATAACAAGTCGAAATCAAGGCACATGGAGTGTATAAAAAGGAAAATATACCCACATAATGATGAAAAATAAAAATGTTAGGCCCGCCATTTCTACCTAGGGTATAAATGGAAAGTCAATTGCTCTTATCCCGAGAAAAATAAAGGTGCAATGATCGATTATTAGCATATAAATGTGGGAAATTAGGCTCAAGCTTGAGAATAGATACATTTAGAGAAGTTTTAGATGCATTTAGAGGGATTAAGCTCTAGATAAAGAGTAATGTGGGATAGGAAAAGCCATAGAGATATGAAATCATACACAAAAGGAGAAAATATGATAAAATAGGGAAAATACACTATGGGAAAGGGCATTATATAAAAATTAGATATCAATTTAATGACCTTAAATTGATGTGTGTATGTGACTAAATCTGTATGTGCATCAAATTAAAATATAAAATAATTGAATCAAGTACCTTCACCTACCTATGGAAGGGTAGAGGGATAAAAAATGCTCAATATATAATCTACCCACTCTAATTTTTTGACACACCTAAAAATCATTTTCAATTTACTACAAGTAGCCAATGTCTAATAAAGAAAAAATTGAAATTAAAATTGAAATGAGCATACAAATGAATACACTTTCTATGTAATGAGCCAAATTTTTTCATAAATTGAAAAATAACGCACACTATTCCATTTATTTTTCATTTTACCTAAAAATGTTTTTGAAAAGTGGTAGACATAGCTAACACTTCTACAGGAGTTTTATTAAACTATCCCACTTATTTATCAAGGAAGTAGATAATTTTTTAGATCTCTCTCTCTC
>JARHVA010008154.1:0-20000 GCA_037957365.1 Torreya grandis
AATTTTATGTAAATTCTATATGACTGGTGTGAAGGTGTTGATAATGAGGTCAATAGATATAATATTATTACATAATGATTAATCTTCTACTTATCTAAACTATATTAGAAACATGATCAATGTCATGTGATGATGTCATATCTATAATTTGTAATCTTGGTGTAATTTGATATGTGGTGATTGTAATTATAGGTATACAACTCAAATCATCCACCCACTCTTGTGAATCACACTCATTCCAAACATATTCCATGCATGTAAAATATAAAATTCTAAGTGTCTTGTGAATAATCTAAGAACCTATATTTGAGCTTAAAAATTAATGGATCTCACTTGAACCTATTAGAGTCATAAAATCCTCATAGTTTTTCAAGTGTTCTTCCCCCATTAACTAAAAAGCATATGAACAATAGAATTTTCTTTAGTATCATGGCACATGTTCTCATTACTTCATTGAACCATAATTTTTGCATCAATCAAATTAGTAGCCTCTTTAAGTTTCAACTCCTCCCTTACAATGGCTCTTCTTACACATGCTCTAGCACCATCATTTTCCCATTTTTCATGGCCATATTATGTAATAATACAAATATATTATATACAAGTGGTAACATGGATCATACCCAACTAATAAAATATCCATGAATTTTTTTTAATTGTGATGTGCAATTTTCTAACCAAATGAAATGTTGATTGAAATGAATGTTACTCTTAGTCAACTATGGATATAACTTCTCTAAAAAACCTTGCACATACTCTGTAAAATGTGATTGGTCATCACTAATATATAAATGATAATCCCTTGGTATTTTTGATCTTGATCTAAACTATTAGGTACATGCATAAACACTATATGCATGAATATGTATGCTTGTGATTAGTTGTGATACTATGATTAAAATTCCATTTGTGGATTAAATGTATAATTTTATGAAAAATCAACTACTAAAATAACTGAATCAAGTGGGAATGTGTTCTTCCTTTGATTTAAATGCTGATCTAACCATCTAGCCCTATTTGTGTTCCTTTCATACTCATAATACATTTCTCCCTAAATTTCTCCATAAATTTTGAATTAGGGATCCATTTTATAACAAATTCACTCATTTTTTTTATTATTTGACATATTTTAATTAATAAGTCATAGCTTTGTATTTTATCAAACCAATTAATCACTATAAAAATGTAATTTTATGCTCCTCATAGATACAATTATTTAATTTTGTCAATGCACTGCAAATGTTGCAATTTTCATCCAAACATGCTTTATTATAAAATAACTCTCCATCTAATCTTTCACAAAAAATAATTAGAACAAATATTATGGCTTGTTTTGGTGGAAATTTTATACCACACTCCTATAAAATGTTATTAGTATTTAAAGAAAATAAACATGAAAAAAATAACATCATAGTGCATTGAAAATTCAACATGTTGCCTAAAAAAACAAGTAGTGCATGTGTGATTTATGTTTACATAAAAATGTTTGGACATCTCAAAAAATATTTGACTAATAAAAATTTGTGGATGTTTTTCCAAAAAGTTAGAGTACAATTATGTTTTAGTTATATCCAATAAATGTTTAACATGGAGTTCATGGTTATGAGAACCAACTCTTATTTTCATTAGATCTCTTGCATCAGGAAAAACTCTTGTATTATCTTTCCGAAATTGTGCAAGTAACTCTTTAAGAGCATCAATGATACATTGTCCTTTCATGAAAGTCTACCAAATAATGACCAGATCTCATTGGTATTGTTTGCATTAATTATTTCATGTCTTCCAATTACTTTCATTACAAGTGTTTAACTTGTTTTTGAAATCAATCATTATTTTCATGTTAGACCACTTACTCGACAAGTTGTAATTATATGATGAACAATATTACAATATTTATTGCATGATTTTAGGCTAACAATATGGTATGCACCATGTATATTTTCAATAATTTCATTTTTTTCAAAATCTATGTTAGATGTTCTAAGTACTAATGTGTATATTGTAGTTCTCATCTTCATCAGTCCTATCAATGAAACAAATAGTTGACTTTTTTTACTAATATAATCCTATATACAAAAGAAACTATCTAGCATTTACTGAGTCAATCTTCTTTAATGGTGGTGAGATATTTTATTATGCATTGGTTGTAAAATATTTTCATCGATTTAAATTAAGTGCTTCATTTTCTATGGACAATTCGTGGAGCATTGTAAATGGTGGAATTTTTTGATATTGTGTTTCAAAATCATTATTACTTTCATTGTTTAGTAGAGGGATGACATTTTATTCATTGTTTATTCCATCATTATATGTTTCCATGAAATTTTATTCATTGTTAATTTTATCATTATTTGATTCCACGAAATTTTATTCATTATTGGGGGGAAAATCATCATGCATATACTAATCATCAATAAAATCATAAACTTTATACTTTGAATGTGAACTTCCAAGATTATCTAATTTATTATTGTCAATTTCATAATTATTTAATTTATTATTATAAATTTCATAATTATTCAATTCATTAGAATTCATTGTTTTACTTTGTTTAAAATGAATTACTTACATTCATACCTTGAGTTTTTCTCTCAACTCTTCTAATTTCTCTGGTGTTTTGTTATTCAACTTCTTCCTCCTCAAAAGTAGTTTATAACCCATTGAAATTGATAACTTTTCAAAGGTAAGGTTATAAAATGTAGTTAAAATAACATAGAGAATATGCAAAGAATGTATGTGGGGATAAAATTATCAATTTGGTTCTAAAAAAGTCATTAAAAACTAAGTTTTATCTATATATGAAATAAAACATACATGTTATAACACATACACATTATAACATATACGTTTTATTTATCCTATAGATTCATCTTATATAACTATGCAATAATAATATTATAAAATGCATTTTACCCTTCAATTTTCCCCTTAATTTGAATCATGTACACTTTAGGTTTAATTAGGCCAAAATTTTATTCAATCACTCCAAATTAGGTTTAATTTCCCCCTTAAATGATGCCAATTAGTCCCAAATATATTTAATTAGTCTAAATTAGATTCAAATAGTACAAATTAAATTCAATTACCCTAAATTTGTTTTAAAATTAGTCTAAATTACATTCAATTCATGATAAAATTAAGGTTTAGGGCTAACACATGTCACAAAATGTGGGCTAATTTATCCCCTTTAATCACATCATAGACTTGAATTTAGGTTACAATTGGTCATAATTTCCTTTGTGTTTGCATTTTTGATAAAATTACCTATCCATGTCATTGGTGCTTAATCTTAGGCAAGACCCTTTGTGGAAATAAGAAGAGACCTATATAAACATAAGGAGCAGGGGTTAGAATTGAATTCATTCTCTTTTGAGAAACTAATAACAAGATTAGTTTCTCATCATTATATAGATAATCCATGAAGGTTAAAAAAGAACTTAGGAAACCATTGAGGTGAACTTAAGTGAATGACACGTTTCTAAGATTTGTTGAATATATTATACAATAAATTGAGCCATAAATTTGGTTTAGGGGCTTAATTTTTACCAAATCACATCCCTAATTGCACTAGTTTATTAATTGGATAAATTCATAATAGAATCAAACTTATTTTTGCCTCAAACCATATCTTACTCTTGTAGTTAAGTTGATGGTGTTCAAATTGGCATCAAATGCCTCATTAAATTTAATGAATCAACTCTTTTTTTCATTATATATGATGGCATTAAGGTTAATCTCACTCCAATAACATTATATAAGTTTTATGTACATGTTCAATGGGTTTAAAATGGACTCAATTTCTTTCATGAACTTGTATTTGTTATAAAATTAGCGTTAGAGTTTATTGTTATAATAATTAACTAATTGGATCAATATGAAAGGAAATTTGAGCTAATTTATCCCCAAATCACATCCTAAACTCGTAAAACTATGTTTAACATGTTTGCATTGGCCCCAATTATCTTAACGAAAATGCATCTATGATGATATTAGGGAACTTATGAGTTGAATTCAAGTTATAAAATTTGGGTTTATCCAATTTAAGGTTTTATTGCAATGTGTTTATATATACTTGTGATGAAATTAGGGTTAAGGTGAACTATATTTATCATAAAATTATAGTTTAGGGTCAACATATCATGAAACATGAGGTAATTTAGAGCCTTTAATAACATTGTAGACTTGTATTTAGGTTCAATTAGGTTTAAATTGGCCATAATTTCCTTCATATTTTCATTTATGATAAAATTTGGGTCAATTAAGCCATATGTTGCATATACTATACAATCAATTGGGTTATGAATTATGTGTAAGGGCCTCATTTTTCCAAAATCACATATGTAATTGTACAATTTGACTTATTAATTTAATTCATGACATAAAGAAACTTAATTTATCCCCCAATCATATTAAATTCTCTTGTAGTTATGTTTAAGGGTTTCAAATTCACCTCAAATCTATCCTCAGTTGAATGAATCAACTCTTTGGTCCATTATATATGACTATATTCTAGGGCTAATTTCACTGTAAATCACATCATGTATACAATTAAAAATAGGTTCATGTGGCTCATTTTGACCCTACTTATCTTGATAATTGAACCAATCAACATTTGAATTCATTATATAATGGTCCATTCAGGTTTAGTGAGTTAAAAATGAAATCCTATACATGTAAAACTTATATCTAATGAGATTTTAGGTGACCAACTTCTAAATCACATTATATAGTCATGGAATTAGGTTGAAGGGGCTCAAAATAGCTTAGATTTATTTTAGATTCAACCACATTTGGCTATTTTATTTATATTTTTTGACACTTTATACTTGATCTAAGTCCCAATATCTCATGATTAGCTTAAATTGCATGTTAAGTATTTTCATTACATTATCACTTTTAGACATTTTCATCATATCTTAAGATAACCTATTATTTGAGGCCATAGAGCCTATCAAAACATAATTGCATCCTTTTATGGTAGTGTATATAGGGGAATGGTACCAATAGTGACCTCCACCTAATAATAGCCAAACAAGTTTTTTGTCAAGGTGTGCCCATTTATGGAAGATGTATTAGTGTGTAAAAAAATAATTGTGTATGTATTGGTTTAATGTGATACAACAACACCTTAATTCACTATACAAAGTTAGGGACCTTTCCTCTATCATGATACACCATTATTCAGGAGCTACAAATCAAAATTATGTGTACCCATAGGGATTTTTTTTGAGCTATGAACAAAAACTGCATACACATTATAAAACATATGAATTATAACACATATGTGTTACTTAAAATTTAATTTAAAAAATAGATCATTTTGGCTTAGAAATGGCTTGGATTCCTAAGCCAAAGGCTTGGACCTATCATTCTGTAGCTAAGACTGAGAGTTTTGATAGAAAATAATAAATTTTAAATTCCATCACCAAATACACTACTAATTTCAACAACAAAATGCAAAAAATTATTACCGCAATAATGAGCACACTCTCATCTTTCCAAATATATGTTTTTTATAATTCTTACACTATTTTAAGAGTTCAAACTATGTTGATTTCCAACTATACATTTTTGATAACACTAAATGTGAAAAATATACATACCTATTCATGTTTATGGAATTTTTTTTTTAAATTTATCCAAGTGAAAAATAAATTATATGGTCATAAACTAGGCCTAATTCTACACACATTTAACAAAATTAATTTTCATTTTTTTTAGCTACTTAGAGGGTGCCACACAAATGACTATTAAGTGATTTTATCAAATTTTAGGATGTATTTACTTCAAAAATTAATAAAAAATTATTCATTAAAAAAATATAAAAAATGTAAGTCATAAACTAGAAGATATTATCTTAATAGTCACCAAAGGGTTTCAAATAATATTGAATAGTTCTAAAAAAAATACGCTGTATAAACATCTATCTAATATGTTTTCATAAGAAAAATAGGAGTTCTTCTTCAAATTATATATGTTTGACCTAGTTATTTATAACCATTTTTAAAAAAACCTTAGTGTTTTAGAAACTAGTCTTGAAATGCTACAATTCATGTTTTTATACTATCTTCAAATTTTGAGTGTATCCATTTCAAATTATCTATAAAAATTTAGCTTTATAAAATTTTAGGGGAATCATATCTATAAGTAGACTTTTTTTATCCCCCAACTTTATACACGCACCCCATTATAATTATACAATTTTATGACCAATAAATTCCTTAGCAATTTACAAAAAGTAACTATACCTTTCCCAAGCAATCAATTTTTAAAAAATAAAAAAATAAAAAATACCTCAATTCACTTAAATGAAATAAGGTTGTCGATTAGGATTTGCAAGGACTTTTTAAAAATTTCCAAGGGTAATAAATTAATGTTTTCCTTCGTATAATGAGGGTACATCCAAGAAATGACAATGCTCATAGAATAATTGGACAACCTAGAATAAAATCAGTTGATCACCTTTAAAATGAAAACAAAATCAAAAGAAATTAAAAATTTGTATTATAAGAATATTACCTATCAATTATAGAGAGGAATATCCCAGCAACCATTCATGAAGTAGAGAGATTTTTCAATATGTATATTAGTTGTTAGATAAATTATAATTTTACATGCAATGCCTTACGAACCTATCTTTAATTCACAATTATTATTAATATAAAATAATTAGTGCATACTTCTAGACCTAACATATTAATAGTTCTATAACATAATATTACATCGAATATGATTTTATGGTGACGAATTTAATAAAGATTTGTCTAAAATTTCATTATTTACTACCATATGTAGGGTTGTCACATATATCACCATTTTTTTCTTAAGTTCTTAAGTTAAATTTGGGAATTTAATAATGAAACATTTACTTAAATATATGTTCATAACATTGTTGAGGCATTCTTCTTAGGTGTTGGAAGCATATAAGAGGTGGTTTATCTCACTCTTCATAATGTTGTTCTCTTTTTACAAAATCCATGTACTAATATAATTATTATTATCCAATAAAATTAAATCTCAACCTTTTGTTCCTTAAAATGTTACAAAAAAAAGTTAAAAGTCATAGAAAATGAATGCATGCACTATGTTAAAAGTCAAATAATTCACCTCATGAAATGCCATGGTAGAATGATATACACAAAATGCATTTATAAAAATGGCCTTGGAGGAATTTAAGAAAATTAAATTTGAAATTTTAAAGATGAACTCAAAAACCTTTTCCAACATCCTCCCATACAATGTTATAATGGGATATTTGGAACATGGTATGGACATAAATCAAAGGATAACTGAGAGGATATATTTGTTATAAGTCATAGATGTGAATGCCCTAATAAACATATACACAAAATGTGGAAGCATATTAACTACTATTAAATTTAACTATTTAACTAATTTTAAGCCATACCACTGTCATTTCCTAAACTCAAATATATTTATTTGCAAAAATATGATAAGTAATCCTCCTTTTCAAGGAAGGCTTTAGATATTTTACCATTTTTTTCATTGGGATGGCCCGTATTTAGATCATATATTTAGTAATTATAGTATTATACTATATTAATATCATATATTATATAATATTATTATATTTATCATACCATACTATTAATGATAGATATCAATGTAATCATATTTTATAATTATGTTGAGAGGTGTTATATAATGGGAGAGGGGAAAGGAGAGAGCCCAATTTTATGCCCATGTAAGGAAAAATGGTTGACATTTAAATTTAATAGAAATGATATTATAAAATGATAATATCAAACACAATATAAATAAAAAACTAATAACAACTAACATATTATTTAAATCAATGGACATGACCTTTGAACTATAATAAATATAATGAAAATAAATCAATAATCAAACACATAGATTCATATCTGATAGTGAATAAAATATTACAAATACAATGATAAAAAACATGAAGAAATAAATAAAAAAGGTAAATATATGGCTTTATTTTTCCTAATGACTCCATTTCTTTTGCAAATTATAAATCTTTGTTGTGTGTTTATATCTATGTAATATTTTGGGGTTTAATTTTTTTTTTATATGAAAACTTATGATTAAAAAATATATGAAAATTTCAATCATGTTTTGATATTCAAAAGTTCATGTATGATGTCAAATTGAAAATAAATGAAAAAAAACAATCTTAAAAATAAATTAAAACAAAAAATAACATTATAAATTGAAACTTATATTTGTCTTAAAATGATATATTATTTTTCTAATTTATCTATATAGAATGAAATTAAAAAAATTGTTTGTCATTCAAGAAATCCTGCACCCATGCCAAATCAGCTAACATGTTGGTAAGATGAACCATAGTCTATCTTATGACATCTTTGCATAGGAGGATTAATTGAATTAACCTAGTGTTGTTTATTTTTCTTATTAAATTAACCAGTTGATAAAAAAAAATATTATAGGATTTAAATGTTTTGAATGTGTTAGTATTTAATATATTACTAGTATGTTTTAAAATACTAAAATATGTTAATAGCTTTGCTGAAATACTTATATTACTCTTAGTTTTTTCCATTATTAAAAATAACCAAAATGCCTCATACCTATCGTCATTAATATATTAATAATAACCAAAATGTTTCATACATATTAAGATATTACTAGCAATCTCAAGGTGCCTATTAATATTTGTCCAAATTTATAGGACCATTAATAATCTAATTTAAAAAAATGATATCTAGAAATAATTAATAAATCATAATAATTATCCAGATTAGTTGCCACCTTATTATGATATCTAAAATAAATATTCTTTGTAAATAAATCTAATCTCTCAATCCAATTTAGATTTATAAGCAAATTAATAGCATCTTTTTGTAAATCTTAGTAAATAATCTTAATAAGATTTATAAGCACCTTATTATTTTTATCAATAAATATTAGTAAATAAATAATATATCGGTAACCAAAATAATTAATTATTAGCTATTTAATTTCTTTAGTAAATCTTAGTAAATAACCAAAATCTTACTGATATCTTAGTAATGCTTGTAACTAATAATCTTAGTAAATCTATAATAATAATTATTTTATGAATAAATATTAGATTGGTATTAATAAGGCACCTATCCAACATTACTAAATTATAATCTATTAATATTAAAATAACTAGACTAATAATATTTTATGTTCCTATATATTTATGAATTATGTTATTTAATGTTTCTATATATTTGTGAACTATGAATATGATTTACATATCCCACAATGATCAAATCTAATATATTATCATTATTTGATGTAATATGATTTATTGTATATATATGGCTTGACCAAAATTAAATTTTGAAAATGAAGAAGAATAAAGACAACATCAAAGATAATATCATAGATGAAGATAATAATAAATGACCAATGTATAAAAAGGGGAAAAAATAAAAAATTAAAGTGATAATGATAGACAAAGATTTCAATAACATAGGGGTGAATTAATTGTGAAACAATTAGAAGTAAAAAAGAGGCAACATGAAGATAAGATGAAAGACATTGGAGCAAAAACATCTCAAGATGAACAATATCTATTAAGAATAAAATTACAAATACAAATGTATTCAAGGTAATTAACTCAGGTAGAAAGACAACATAAATAATAAGTTCATCATGAAGCATCTCAAAGGCACTACCAATTATCAATTCATAATGTTGACATCAATACTAAATAAGAAAACTTGATATCAATAGATTGTGTGATCCAAACACCAAATAAAGTATTTCAAACTATAGTGGATGTCGATGTTAAAAATACTGCAACAAATAAAGATATACAAGAGAAAACATCTCAACATACAAGAAGAAGATGAATGGAAAATAATGATTTGGATGAAGAGTCAAATTTGAAACATAAAATAAGAAGAAAAATGCAAGATATAAAAATTGAAAGAGAAAAATATAACTGATTCCTATGGAATGGTTGGGAGATATTTGAAAACATTTAAAATGATATTTTGACATGGATTAGATGATATTGCTTCATGAAGCATGTGTTATATTTTTCAAGAAAGTTATATTAGAATAAATGTTTCTCAAACCCCTGAAGGCCCTATATGTAATATATGTCGACAAGACAAAGGTCATCATCAATTTTCAACATCAAATAATATGGATCTTGGACCACAACCACTATAAATTTTAAACTTAACACAAGTTGAAGAAATTTTAATATCATATGCCAACCCAATCCTACAAGTGACACATGCAACAGGAGGCCAATATAAATTTAAAGGACATACAATCATTTCTTTGTAAGAAGTAAAAGAAATTGCTAAGGTTTTACCACATCAAATAAAATATTTTCCAATTATTATAGTTCAATGAAGGGATCAAAATGGAATAAATTATAACTTTACTATCAATAGAGATAAAGTATACAAGGCACTAAAATATAAAATAGAATGTGATAGGTTTTATTTAGATGTTTAGATTAATGAAAATACAGTCAAAGATCTTACACCTAACTCTAACTCTAATATATTTAATGAGTTAAAATTTTTGCATATGTAATTCTATTCTAATGCAAATGAAGTTGTATTTGTGGGTCCACTAGTGGAGATGGATGAAATAAATATCATTGATCACATAAGTTTAAAAGTCTCTAAACCCCCAAATGTACCAAGGGAGATGAAATTAATCCATGTATGGGTAAATAACCCTAATGCAGATCTTAGATCATTAATTGATTGGATGAGGATCAGAGCATCTCCTATAAAAGGGTATGTCACATTAGGATTACTTGATATGACATTTTTTACATTGTTTCTTGATTTAAGATGTGATTTTATAGAACCATAGTTGAAACAAGTACATCTACATGAATTTTTTAAACATCTATTTAGATATATGGATTACCATTTTGGCTAACATCCATGATTTAGATATTACATGATGAAGATG
Organism: Torreya grandis; assembly: GCA_037957365.1. Lineage (NCBI taxonomy): Eukaryota > Viridiplantae > Streptophyta > Pinopsida > Cupressales > Taxaceae > Torreya > Torreya grandis. Next base: position 10,927 of record JARHVA010008154.1, read on the forward strand.
AACTTGAGACATCATGCACAAAATTCAAGTGTAGTGTTTGTGAAAAAAATCCTTCAAGAGATGTCAATCACTATTACTTAGTTATGTGAGCATATAAATAATGTACATAACTCCCATTAATAAAATTGTTTGATGCGTTTTTAACCTCATTGATGGGTATAAGGTCATATTTGCAAAAATTTAATGGTGAGTTAATGGACATATTATATTAAATTAGACAACCTACCATTTTCTTTAGATTGAGTGCAACTGACATGTATTGGTTTGATCTGCATGTATTGATGCTAGGAATCCCACTAAAAAATCCATTAGAAGCACAAAATTGGTGAAGATAGAATATTATTGATTATCCTCATATCAGGGCACATTATATGCACTTTTGACAGTGAAATTTTCATAAGGAGATATTGCAAAAATGAATGAAAGTAAAAGATTACTAGTCTAGATATCAATGGCAAGATAGAGGTTCACTACATTTTCAAGGATTCAAATGGTTAGATAGAGAACCAAATATGGATAAAATTGATTGGAAAAATGATTGTGAATAAAAAAAATTCTTAGAATTACTTTCCTTCTATTATTCATGATTAGAATTATTAGGAAGATCCACATTGACAGAACATATAGGTATGTTATAAATCATCAAGTAATTTATGTTTAATGAAATATCTATATTTTTTAGTGTAACTAACAAATTTTTATGCACCATTAATTTTAGGCATGTCAAAATTTTATTCAACATCCATGTCTTCGAAATACAAGACAACATACATAGGTGGATATAGAATGTAATTATGAAGAGCTACTAAATTATGTAGAATGGCATACAATGTGTAGATAAGGTGCTTACCTACGTAAGAAAAGAGGGAAAATGATTTTAAGGTAAGATTTTAAATCATATAAATAGTTGTATAAAAATTATACATAATATTTTAAAAATAAATTACAATTGAGTTATTATTTCTTCTAGGTATGGTGTACTATGGCCATTGAATTTTAATAGAACAAAATTATATGAAGACTTAGACATAAGAGATAAAACATTTGAGACTACAATAAATGATGATAGATTCAATACACACAATCATTATATATTACATCTGTGGAGAATAAATGTAGATTGGCAACCTATTCTGTCCAAAAATGCCATGGTAAAATACATTGCTAAGTATGTAACAAAGGTAGAGAAGAGTTCTGAATCTTATCATAAAATGTTGATGTGAATTACAAACATTCAAAATAGTGTTGAATTAGTAGGAGAATCATTTATAAGAGTTATAATTGAGACAATTTTTGAAAGATACATTTGGGCATAATAAACATGTCACATGTTTTAGGAATTAGCTTTTACATTACATACATTTGAGGTATTTACACAGAGAGGTAAATAGTAAATAGTAATTCACTGAATATTTAATGTAAACTAAATACTATGTTATGTAATTTACTAAGTAATATATTATTTTTATATAACTATAACATATTTATTATTATATTTTTATGTGAGGTTTGGTTATTAAACCAAACTTACATAAATAAGTCTGGAGTTTTGATAAGTGAGAGAAATTAATGGAGAGAATATAGGAATAATGATCTTATATATATGTAACCTCATGTATTAATGATTAGTGAGTGGAATATAATATTGTATTGAAAAATTGTCTTTGCATTCAAGCTCCATTTATCATTCCATGAATTAATCTCTCATAGGCTTTTCCAATTTTAACAATGGTATCAAAATAGGGATGGGGTTCTAAGATTTTGTGAAGGGCATTTGCACTAAAAATTGTACTTGTAAATGGAATTCGATGATTTGATAAATTTATTAGTGTAGATTTAGTCTTGGTAGTACCAACATAGCTATACACTTCCTTATCACCTTTTATTTTATCTTGGATTATACAAGCGTAGAATGAGACCATGGAAAACTCTTGCCTAGTTTATTTAGCTACTAAAGTCTTTGTGGCATCTTTTAGATCACATCTTCTAGTAATTTTGATCACATTAAATTTGCGATACACCTTTACATTTTTTCATTTATTACTGAACTATGGATTTAAGACTACACACTATCGACATCAATTTATCACTACATCCTACACTTCACTTTGTATCGATTCTTCAAGCTGAACATCAACCTTGCATCTACATTGTGAATTGTAATCTTACAATCTGCATCTCATGTTTATAAATTTGGTGCTCTATTTGTCTAAGGATTTGGATAGATTCTAATTCCTTTACATACTAGCATGCAGCTTCAATAATAAATAATTTCCAATGGTGATTATAGAACTATTTTGGGAAAGACATGTGGGTTGAATAGTTTATTATGAAAATCTAGAGTTAAAGCCATCCATACTGAAGATATGTCAAGTTTGATAAGTTTCTCTTGAAGTGGTATTGAATCATATCTATGTTTGATCCACTGTTGTATGCTTTCCATGTTGCACTAGTTCACTCCATCACCATTCATCAAACACCAACTGATCCTAGTTTTCATGTGAATTTTCATGTTTTAGTAGTGTTTATTATTTTTAGTTAGGCCACTTTTTATGTTAATACTATTTTCATGCATTCAAATCTCAAGTCTTGGTTAAGGTGTCATGTTTTTAAATGAGTATTGTTTAAAGAGTATAGAAGTTTATACTTTTTTAGTCTTCTTATAATCTTTTTAAAATTTGTAATGTTTAAATCCACTTGGTTTTATAAACATTCAGGTTTATAAATCATAGTGTTATTTGATATTTTAATGTCTTTAGTTTATTAAAATGTCAATGTTTTTTATTGGGTCATTATCAATATGACATTTATAACAAAACTTTCAAATATGTCCGTAAAACTAATTTGTCAAAATCAAAAGTGTCAAAATTTCAATAATAAGTAAATAATGTATGTCATCTTGTTAAAGTCCTTTTTTATAGTCATCAACTCATGTTTTTGTATAGAGTCAAAAATTGTAAAAAAAAAAAATTGCCTTACAGATTTATAATTACTTATACGTGAGGTCTGCATGTGGGGGGGGGGGGGGGGAGATTTCCCTTAAAAAATTTATGGCTTCATCAACTAAATAAGTAAAAAAAAAATATAGGTTGAAGGATATATGGAGGTTGGAGGTCTTTCAATGACCGCACATCAGTTTCCAATGATGGAGCAACACCAATGATGTGGTGACATATTGCGGTGTGATTATTTTAAATTTTTTAGTGTGGTAACTATATTTAATATTTAGTATGTGTGAAAATAATAAGAGTTGTACATGTTCACATGTAAATAATATTCCCATGTAGCACTTTTGTATATTTACATTAGGGAATGTAGATATAAAAAGTATTGTAGAAATTGTGATGAAAGGTTAATGGTAAACCTATGAAAACCATGTTGTAAGGTTAGTGGTAAACCTATGAAAACTATTTTGTAAGGTTAGTGGTGAACCTGAGAAAACCATTCTATAAGGTTAGTGGTAAATATGAGAAAAACATTTTGTAAGATTATTGGTGAACCTAGAAAACCAATTGGAAATGAGTGTGAAGGAAGGAAGATGTGTGATGGCAAATGTATGTAGAGAAGATCATGAGCACATGGATGTGTAGCATGCTACAATAAAAAAAAAAGATATATTATACCATGTAAAAAACATGGGGGGAATGTTAAGAATTATTTTTTACATTATACAGATTTGAGGTATTTACGGAGGGAGGTAAATAGTAAATAGTAACTAGTTGAGTGTTTACCATAAAGTAAATAGTACAAATGGTTATGTAAGTTAGTAAGTAATATATTATTGTTATGTGAAAATAATATATTTATTATTGTATTTTTTGTGTGAGATTTGGTTATTAAACTAAACTCACATAAATAAGTCTTAAGGTTTTATAGGTGAGACAAATTAATGGAGAGAATATAAGGACAAGGTTCTTATATATATGTAACCTCACGTATTGATGATCAGTGAGTGGAATATAATATTTTATTGAAAATTTGTGTGTGAATTAAAGCTCCATTGATCAATGCATGAATTAATTTCTCATAAGATCTTCCAATTTACATGTTGTTGGATCTTTTGTTAGTAGATAACAATATAGTATTTATGAAATTAAATGTTTCAGGTCAGATGTTCAAACCTATAGACAAAAAGTATGAAGATGATCATGAAGAGCATACAATGTCTTTCATTTATGGATACAAGAATAAGCATTTTCCCATGGAAAGTACATCACTTATTGAATAAGTGAGATCTTGGACATATAATTCAATACGTAAAAAGATAATAAATGGGAGGCAAGGAGTGTTTTAGCGATAGTAAGATTATTTCCATGGCTTTTCTTCATCCCTATATGTGAATGAAATAAATGGGTTGATTTATGTTGTTTAGATTTATAACTTTACAAGTCATTTCATGATATACAAAGAGATATTAGAATTGATGATGAAGAAATAATATCAAATTGGGATTTGTTTAATTATAAATATTGACATGTGGAAAGAAGAATAATTTCAGAAGATGTTAAAAGTTGTGGTGATACTAAAGATGAGAATAATCCACCTAGTCAATAAAACATAGTGGAATATGAGTGGAAAATTATATATAGGCTACAACATGGCCAAGTTATGGAAGTGAGTTAGATAGATATGTTGGGAAGAAGAGATATTGATAGACATGCATTATGGAATATTGAATATAGAGATGAAGAATACAAAAATAAATTGATCAAATTCATAAGCACCATGAAAGATAATGGATTTATTATAGATGTTGATATAACACCAAAGATGAATTATGAAACTTTGGGTACCAAACAAAAAAAGGACTTGATATGGTTATGACACAAAATCATGGAGGTAAAAATTCTTCACCCTTATGCATGATAGTCCAAGGAACAATAGGAATAGAAAAATCATATCTGATAGGTGTCATTTTTTGAGCTCTTAAAAATTCATCATTCCTAGATAGATCTCCACTTTTACTACTTGTACCAACTAGAGTTGTAACATTCAATATTGGTGCCTTGACTATCCATGCACAACCTCAAATCCTAATAGTGGATTTTGTTGAATTATAAGGAATAAGAATTACAAGTTTCCCAGAGGACATCCACCACATAAAATACATATCTATTGATGAAATTAGCTTCATTGGGAAAATTTTTCTAAAGAACATATACTCTAGACTCCATCAAGCATTTCTTGAAAACATAAACATGAGTTTTAGTGGTATATCTGTTATTATGGTTGGAGATTTGAGTCAACTTCCTCCTATTATTGATAGACTTACAATTTTCCAAGAGGACATCTACCACATAAAATACATATAAATTGATTAAATGAGATTTATTGTGAAAAATTTGCTAAAGAACATATATTCTAGACTCCATCAAGCATTTCCTAAAAACACAAACATGAGTTTTAGTGGTATATCTATTATTGTGGTTGGAGATTTGTGTTAGCTTCCTCCTATTATTGATAGACAACCATATAATATAAATAGATGAGCTAAACTATTATAGGTAGAATTAAAAATAGTTGTTACTTTAGACAAGATATTTAGACATGAAGGAGAAAGTGATGGTCAACAAAGGTTTTTTTAGATACTCATAAATATGAGAGATGCAAATCTAATAATAGATGACTAAAAGCTATTGATGATAAAAATAAATTTTGGAATAGATAGAGCCATGAATAAAGAGTTTAAAAATTATATTCATCTATTTTTCATAAATGATAATGTGCATAACCATAACAAAAGAAAATTATATTCATTAAAAAGAATAGTTGCATGTACCAATACAACCAAAGTAGGAAGTGCCAATGCAATAATGGGAGGTCCAAATGATGAACTTGATTTAGAGTTACTGAGTGCTATTGATGTAAGGGTCATGTTAACTTCAATCCTTTAAATAGTAATAGATCTTGTAAATGGAGCTCTAGGGTATATCAGAAGGATAATATACAAACTTGGAAGTGCCCCACCAGAACCACCAACATATGTTATAGTCAAGCTTGAAAATTACTTGATAATACCATTTTCAAGATACAAATCCGTATGCAATACCAATTAAACCAATCAAAGTGGACGAAAAACCCAACTACTCTTATAGTTGGCTTGGGCATTAACAATACACAAATCACAAGGTTTTACCCTTTTAAAAGCCATAATTAATATAGGTTAAAGAGCAAGAACAAGATTAACATTTATGGCTATATCCCATGTAAAGTCCTTGGAAGAACTAATAATATTATATTCATTTATATATGACCGCTATGAAAAGCTTCAAATGGAAAACAACTTTCCAAATGGAAAGTCGAGTAAGAGAGATTGAAACACTTAGAAAAAATATAATTTCATGTAATTAAGAAAAAAATCATGTTCTTATTCAGTATTTAACATTTTATGTGATGTGTATGGTACATTTTGATGAGTACTATATAACTATTTATATTGATAATTTTAAATTATGTAAATTAAAAATTTTGTTAATTAAGTCAAATATTTATAATAGTTCTGTAGGATTTTATGTAATCTATAATATACATTTTAATTTTGATGAAAAACTTCTCTTTATATATCAAATAAGTACATACAATGCGTAGTTGCTGGTAGCATATGTATCTTAGATAATTATATATAAAAGACATCAAGAGATATCATTCTCAAAGTGCCTATTCCATTTATGTCACAAATCTAATATAAGATAGGTGCCTCGAGAATAATATCTCTTGACATCTTTTACATAAATTTATCTAAGATAGGTATGATAATTATGTTGTCTTATATTATATAGTGATAATATAATATATAATAATAATTATTTTATTTTAATTATATTATAAAATTACACAAACATAATTTATATAACTAATAATATTTGGTAACTATAGATTATATTATAATATTAATGTATAGTATAATATTAAAATTAATAATATTATATATATTATATATAGAGTAATAAATATAATAATAATATAATATAATACATGAATATCATATATATAATATTTTATACACAAAACGTGAGACAAGGTTAGTGTTCACAGGTTTTGAGTGATGTAAAACTATTGATTTACATTTGTACATTTTAAAAAATCCTATTTTATCAAAATATAAATTTACATCCTTTCAAGATTAATTAACACTCTTTGGTATGGTAGTTACAATCTCCATATTGTAATCTATAACAATGGAGGTGGTGGCTAATTTAAGATACATCAGACAACCATAGCACTTGGGGAGAAGGTGTATACACTAGTAGGGATTCAAACTTGGGTCCAACAGATAATTTAAAATTTGTAGTATATGTCGTCCTGAGGGAAATTTTAAATTTATTCCAATCACCAAATAAAGATAAACTTGCACTATTGTTATGAATACAGTAGTTGCTTGTATTTCTAAGAATGAGACTGGAAAAATCATAGCAATATCCATATCCATATAATATTTACATAAGTTAACTTGCATCACTCAATTATATTATAAAAGATGAATCTTTCATTAAAGATTTTTTTATTTAATTAGTTTTAGAGTCATTTAATTAGGGTTTATATAGTTAAATTGGTTAGAATTTTAATTTAATAATTTTTTACTCATCTAAATTAACACAGTGCATTTTCTATATTTTAATCTAAATTATTTATAATATAATATAATTTGTTTTTTCAAATTTTATTATAGGTCAAAACAAAAATTATTTTATATTATTTTTTCAATCTCCAAATGCAACATTATAATATAATATAATTTATTTTTTCAAATTTTATTTTGTATTATTTTTTTTCGACTTAAAAGTCCTTGACTAATTTATTTGAAATATGATGTAATGCTAATAATAATGAAATGATATAAAATATTAAAATAAGAAACAATACTCTATTTTAATTTATAATATAATATAATTTATTTTTTCAAACTTTAATAGAAGTCCAAAACTTAGTTTTTTTTATTAATATTTTTCAACATCATAGTCTAACTTTATAATATAATATAATTTTTTTTTCAAATTTTAATATAAATCTAAAAATCAGTTTTCTTTCCTATTTTTTTTTTCAACTTCAAAGTTTAACTTTATAATATATTATAATTATTTTTTTATATTTTAATATAAATCTAAAAAGCAATTTTCTTTTATATTAATTTTCTCCAACTTGAATGTCCTTGACAACTTTATTTGAAATGCAATGTAATCTTCATAATAATGAAATGGTTTAAAATTTTAAAATAAAAAAACTTTAATAAATAGTTAATACCTAAAAATCTCTCTCATTATTAATACTATGTTAAACTTTAACACACTTATTATCTGAAAACTTGTCATTATGAATAGTGTTATCATTGAATAGTTGAGAAAAGGGCTCGACTATCGGTCAGTCATTATTCATCTACCTAATAATTTGAGTTAAAATTTATTCCACAAAAAATATGATTACACTCATCTCCACTACAAAATTGAAATCCTCACACGAAGCCCAACCCCCCACTTGCAATCATTTTATGTAGATAAAAAATTAACCAGTCGAATCTCAATAACAATCATTTAGTAATGTTAATTGTAATCATTTTGAATGTCATATTGGAGTTAGGAATGTTATAAATATGAATGGATCTACATAAAATGATTGTGCACAAGGTTGGTGTTGTGCATTGTATTTGCATAACACTATTGAGTAGGATGTATGTGTAAGCATTGTTGCACATATTGTTTGTGCAAGATAACAATGTTGCATATAACTTATACAAATATTGTATATGGCTATTTTGAAATGAAGTTAGCATGTGGGAATGATGTACTAAATTGTAAAATATCAATTAACTATAGAAAGTAGTCATTATCCCTTTCTTTTGAGATGTGTGATTCGTGATTTCATCCCAACCTTAAAAAGGAGGCATATTATCTACTTATTTTATCTCCATTCATATTGTACTGGTGGTACACAACATATTCCATCCTCCCATTTATGGAATAAATCACATGATGGTATACATACTTCACTTTATATCATGAGAAGATACAATGTATTCATATATAGTACAATTTCTAAGATATGGAATTCATATCTATGAATTCACAATTTTTAACACA
>JARHVA010008154.1:27500-40000 GCA_037957365.1 Torreya grandis
TTTCAGACTTTGTGCTGTAATATCTTTGTTATTGAGGAAATTTTTCTTATGTCTTTTTCTTCAATATATATTTTGTTCCTTTAATTCAACAAGTAGAATTAGTGACAGTAGTTAAAAAAGGTGTCCTAAAGAGTCGAATGTGGAGAGACTTTGTGCCCCCATAATCAACTTTAGTTTGTTTTATTTTTATTTCTATGTAAAGGACCTTGAGCTGACTTTGTGCCCTCATTGTCCTTCATATCTTACTCTTGAGCAATCTAGGTGAAGACTTTGAGCTGCATCTCGATTTGCCGGTTATTGCATCCTTTGCTACATTTTGTTGTTACTGCTAGGAGTATTCTTGTGGTTTTCTAAATACTATTTCTAAAAGAAGAGGGGTACTGTCTATCACTTCCCCTGAGTTTCTCCTTTGATCCAAGTGCATCATCTCTAAAAGAAGAGAGATGGATGGTTTGTCCCACCCATGAGTATTATTTTTTGTTTTTATATATATATATATATATATATATATATATATATATATATATATATATATATATATATATATATATATATATATATATATACACCTACAGGGAACCTCCCCTTGATGAGAAGAGAGATCAATGTCTTTTTGATGTGGTAAAACTACACATTTGGATGACTAATATTCCTACATTGGCTAATCAAACTTATTTTGTTTATCAGTACGCTGATCGACAAAATATTCAACCAACAATTTTTGGTTACTAAGTTGGGGACATAGTAATTTTGTGTAATTTAGAACCTCAAGTTTCAGATTGAAACATCACCTGTGTCTTACCCATTATCATTATCACCTTATCCATTATACAGTCTGGCGACTCCCATCTGGGTCTTACCCATTATCCATTTATAGCCTTACCATTTTCATCCATCTCCATTATATTATTTGTTCTACAAAACCAGAGCTGATGGGAAAGAAAGCACAGTTTGAAGCCTCAAGCTTTACGCTGAAACAGGGCTAGTTTCTTTTCAATTTTTATCCTATAATCTGGCAACTTTGCTCAAATGTGTTATCCCTATTGTTCATAATCTGATCATGGTAGTTTGAGGCCCCTGGGGTAACTCATTTGGTCCACTTAGTCTAACTCCACCCTTGCATGAGCTACCACTTAGTTTAAGGAAGAATTTCCCCATATTCTTTGGTGATGGAAGAGTCCACCCTGATGAACATAGTGCAGCCTTCACCATAGCCTGTGTTGTGATAGGGGTGGAATTTTAAGACGTCCCAGTCAGGATTTTCATGGAAACATTATGAGGTGCTACTGCAGACTAGTTTTACCATCTGTAGGCTGGATTAGTGACTGACTGAAATACACTTAAAGCCAAGTTCAAAGCAAGATTCAAGCCCGTAGAGGATGCACATGCCTTGCTGGCCCAACTCACATAGATGAAGAAGGAGCCCCATGAACCTATGAGAGACTTCATTTCTAGGTTCAACAAGCTGAGGCACAAGATTCCCATGATCGCCTAGCTAACACCTCAGAATCTTGTGTGTTTCTTCATCAACTCACAACTGCCTGAAGTGAGTTTTATGTTGAGACAGGCTAGACACATAGACCTTGAGGCTGCTCAAGACTTGGATACTGAGCTAGAAGATGACCTTATCTTGGTAGGAAAGATAAGGAGAGATCCTAATAGAGCTAAACCCTCTTCATCTATTGGATACTCACCCACAGTCACCACTGATCCAATGGTACAGTAGTTGGCAAATGAATTGCTAGCCTTGAAAAGGCAAATGGCATAAAGTATGTCTTCTGCTCCTCTATATAAAGATATACCAAGGAGGACATTCCCTAATCAGCCATATCAAGGCAATGCCATTAGAAGTCAAGGGCAACAAAGTCATCTTCTTCCTCCATAGAGGAATCCTACCCTTGAAGCACCTCCAACAAACTCGATAGTTGGATATCTAGAAACAAAACATGTTTCCTATTTCCAACCTGAGTTAGAGCAAGAAAATGGCACTGATCTCTTCAGGGAGGATCTAGAAGAATTAGTTGGTGACTCCCACATTGGTTTCCTAAATTACCAGGATGAATCCAGAAGTGAAGGTGAAGCAATCAAAGGATCATACATAGTATTCACCCAGTCCCAAAATCAGTCAGACTAGCAGGCTGACAAAGAGAAGACAGAGAAGTGACCCCAACTAGCAATTTCAATTACTGAGTAGAGAACCCCTCTTTTTTTTCAATCAAAGGACCCGATAATTACCAAAGAAGTAAGTACATCAAACATCTCTATACCTTCTACTTCAACTTCACAAACTAGTCCTTCCCCTCCCAAAAATCAAAAGGATGAACTATCATCCTCTCTTCCAAATCCATTCCAGTCATTTGACATGATTGATCATGTCAAGGAATTCAAAATTCAAATGACTGAGTTTGAATCCTTGCAAGTCAATCCTAAGCAATTAGACATTGATGGAGAACTAAATGCAGACCTATCTGAGACAAAATATGTGGTCACCCAAACATCAGCCCCTGTAGCACAAATTCTATTTGAGTCTTCAGGTAGGGGTAATTATTTCTTTACCATAGAGGATGTTCATATTTTTGCATATGAAAGTCCTGTAGCTGACAATCTAGGAATTGATCCAAACAAGACTTTAGGAGAATTGGTAGGATGCAGTATAAACAAGGAAGGATCTTCCATCTCTAATGAAGAGAAATCTAATAGGAGATCAACTTTTGATGATGACAACAATTCTTCCACCAATGATGAAGTTGAAATTGTGTTAATATCTCCTCAAGGAGATATTCTTCCTTCATAAAATTTGCAAGTTAGAAACACCAAAAACACAGCTGGATGTGAATCTCTATTGCTTAAATTGAAGATTGCTCAAGATGAAGAAGTCAAACTCCTTCGCATCAAAGGAGATGTTAATTTGATAGTTTGTTAGGAGTTTGATATAGACAATCCAATCATATGCTAGACTAAACTAGAAGAACAACCAATTATGGTAATGGACCATGGTGCTGCAAATCAAAATCAAGCAAAGGAACCCTTCACAAGGAGAACAAGGAGTTATGGTTTTCAGTTTGAAGACCACATCCTACCACATAGCAAAAATAATGAAAGACCAAGAGGAAGATGTAGAAAATTGGTTTCTTGGTGGAGATCTCCATTCGCCCTTCACCATTTCTGGGGACAAAATGTCTTCTTGCTAGTTTACCAAGATGGTGCACTATTTTCACTATCTCTCAAGAAGCAGCATCTAAAATACTTCAATTCTTGAAGTATCAGATCATTGCATATGTATATATGTATATTTGTATAGTTTTTAATTCTATTTTGTTTTGTTTGTTTCCATTTTTTATGCCTTTCATTTTTGGGTAGCATGACTTCGTAACCCAATGGCATACTTGAAGACACTGGATATTTTGGATTTTACTCCTTTTAATTCATTTTGCAATTGATAGAAGTTCCCCAACTGGAGCTAGCTATTATCCTCCAAAAATATCACTCAATTTTGGGATAACATTTGAATTATTTTAGTCCTACAGACCAAAATTATCTCTTCCCTTTCCAAAATTTGTCCTGGACATTCAAATTTCTCATTTTTCAAGCTTCTCAGAAATCTACAGACTCAGCAAGTCATGTTCAATGGGCTTCTATAGGTTGAAATCTATGGACACTTTCAAGATTAGAGAAATTATGGACTTGGTATCTATAGACTCTACAAATAGGCTCATTTCTACAAGTTCAATGGGCTTCATGACTTCTACAGGAATTTCCATCGGCAAGCATCAGCAGCAGGTTCAACATTTGGTTCATCCTTTGGTTCAACATCAAATGGTTCAAAGGTGGGTTCAATCAAGTTATTCAACACTTTGTTTGAACATTTGGTTCAACTAATTTGTTTCAAATTTTGGTCCATTTTTTGGTTCAATAAAATGGTTTTTCAGTCAGTTCAAAGCTTTGTTTGAACCATTGAACCAAAACCTGGTTCAACGTCTTGGTTCAAACACATGGTTCAAAGGCAAGTTCAGTAGTCAGTTCAATGCTTAGTTCATCGGCTTGGTTCATTCAAATTAAACCATCAGCTTGAACCATTTTTGGTTCAAACGATTGGTTCAATGGAATGGTTCATCACCAAAGTTTAAAGGGTCATTTTCAAAGAAGCCAAAAGGTTATTCTTTTAGATTTTTTTAAGGCATTTAAAATTAATTCCCCAAACTTTTTGTCTGTCAGAATTTTCCTTGGGAAAATGTCAACTGGAGGAAGCGTAAGAAAATCCTATTAGATATACGAAGGGTCACTCGAAGAAGCCCAAAAGGCCATTTAAAGACTGTTCAAAGGATAGATGTCCTTGCAAGAGGCTATTTCAACTCAAAATGGGTCATATCTCAAGGCCCAAAAGGGCAAGTCCATCTGGAAAAATACCAAGCAGAAAGCCAAAAGAAGACAAAGTAATTACGCACCCAAAAATGTCAAATTTGACACAATGATTTAGCTATTGATCCTTTAAACATATAGACATACAGATCAAAATACATTCACAAATTTCAAAGCTAAGACTAGTAGAAAGCAGAGAAGGAACAAGAACAGTAAACTAAATCCAAGACCCAATTCAATTAACCAGACAAGGAGGAATGATGAAGATAAGATCAGATTGCCAGGTGGACATAAACTTTTAGTAAGTGTGACTTATTTCCTTGCATTGATAAAATCAAATGGGTAAAGTGCCCCTAAGTTCCAGCATGTCTTCTTAACAGATTCCAATGCAAAATGATGTATTGATTGTTCCCAAGTCCTTCTTGAAGAGGCTATATAAGGTACTTTCTTCTATTGTAATAAGGATCTCTTTTTTGGACAATTAGAATGAAACTCTACCCAAATTATAAGGCATTGTTGAGACTTTGAGCTCAGATTGCTGACCATATTTTGTTATTGGAATAAGAAAGCAAGTGGTTTTTCAAACTTTGTGCTGTAATATCTTTGTTATTGAGGAAATCATTCTTATGTCTTTTTCTTCAATATATCTTCCATTCCTTTAATTCAACAAGTAGAGTTAGTGACAAAAATTAAAAAAGGTGTCCTAAAGAGTCAACTGTGGAGAGACTTTGTGCCCCCATAATTGCCTTTAGTTTGTTTTCTTTTCATTTCTATGTAACAAAACTTGAGGTGACTTTGTGCCCTCATTGTCCTTCATATCTTACTCTTGAGCAGTCCAGGTGAAGACTTTGAGCTATATATCAATTTGCCAGTTATTGCATCCTTTGCTACATTTTGTTGTTACTGCCAGGAGTATTATTATGGTTTGCTGAATAGTATTTCTGAAAGAAGAGGAGTATTGTCTATCATTTTCCTTGAGTTTTTCCTTTGATCTGAGTGTATCATCTCTGAAAGAAGACAGATGGATGGTTTGTCCTACCCATGAGTATTACTTTATGTTTTATATATATATATATATATATATATATATATATATATATATAGGGAACCTCCCCTGGACGAGAGGAGAGATCAGTGTCTTTTTGATGTGGTAAAACTACACATTTGGATAAATAATCTTCCTACTTTGGCTGATCAGACCTATTTTGTTTATCAGTACGTTGATCGACAAAATATTCAACCAACACTATATACGATAATTTTTTAGATGTTTATGTTGTACAATTTATCTACATAAGCACTATTACACAAGATGCATGTGAAATCACTATTGCACAAGTTATTATACAACTCAATGATGTTGCATAGAACTTGTGCAAAGGTTGTAGTTAGCTATTACATGGTTGGGAAATTTTCACTAGATTTCATTCTAAATTACATGTATACAAGTTTGTTTTGTTTTGAAAATGTGTTCCCCAAATAAGGTATGCTTGAGATGGGCCATCAAATTCATTATTATTATTTTTAATTATTTGGCAAGGTGTGTTTAGTAGAGTAGCATTAAAAATTTGGAAATGGAGTGTTTGTTTAGCATGTAGATCTATAGTGTGTAGAAATGATAAGTTAAATTCTATATCTTTCTAAGTTTATAATTTATTTCACTACACACCTCATGATGGTCACACTTTCTCATAGATGTTATTAAACTCAGAGATTCTGAGATATCTAAATACTACTACATGTCATGTTCATATCACCTTGAAACTTTGTACAATTGTGATTTCTAAATTCTATGAACCACATTTTGAGAATTTAAAGATGATGAGCTAGCCACATGTTCATGTCACCTCAAAAATTTGTATAATTATGAATTCTAAAGTCTATGAACCACATTTTGAGAATTTAAATATGATGATACAACCAAAGGACACCATGCATCAAAATATTACAAAGTGAAACCATGGAATTCAAACATAGTTCAAAATATATCGAATAAGGAATGAAAAATGTGTGATTGTGAAGCAATAACATTGAGACATGTGTAATGACATTATTCATCATGATCTTCACACTTTTATAGAACTCAAAAGGGATCTAAAAACTAAGAGTGTGAACCAATCACAAGCTGCAAAAGATCCAATTTTGGTCTAATTAAATATTACATGTACTATGACTAAGCACAAAAGAGACTCATCTAATCTACATGGCATGCAAGAATTCATTCAAATCTCTTAAAATTTATGTGATCAAGATACATGGACTATTTAGTTAAATTTTTTGATAGAACTATGAACAAAAGCCAAAGTTAAAATACAA
The DNA here is from genome assembly GCA_037957365.1 of Torreya grandis. Taxonomy (NCBI): domain Eukaryota; kingdom Viridiplantae; phylum Streptophyta; class Pinopsida; order Cupressales; family Taxaceae; genus Torreya; species Torreya grandis. Next base: position 34,176 of record JARHVA010008154.1, read on the forward strand.
TAGGAAAAGGCATTTAATTATATTTTAAAATTCCATATTTCATAATTAATATACATTAATAGGTAAATTGAGTTTGTCATCGACTGATTTAAATCAAAAAATTAATAATAAATGTAATTTCTTTATTTCAAGTGTACGTGAAAAAATATCAATATGATATATTAAATTTATTTTAAATAACATAAATAAAATCCCAAAGTTATTTTTATTTTATTATAAAAACTAAAAAATAATTAAGTAGTGAGAAATCTTATTTAGATAATAATGGCTGCTTATTTTTTTACATATGATGCAACACAAGTATTCAAAAACATAATGTATGTTTAATATGCATTAGGATTTGGATCCATACATTAAAATACTATATTTAACAAATTATAAAGGATGAAACCAATTATTCAAAAGGATAGGTCTTCCTTGACATATGTTGATCACTCAGATGATCTCATGGATCTACAAATAGTAAGATTTCATTTGGTAGAAATTAAACCCAAGGTATTTATCTATACAGACCCTTTTTGTAATCTATTTTATAGAATCATGTACCAGATAGATATGGTTTTATCTATAAAAACCAAGTATAATTCATCATTGGTCTAACAATATAGAGATACAAAAAAATTACCAAACACACAATATTGTATAACAATATAGTTGTGTTAGATTGGCTCAATATCCATAATTTGAGTGAAATTGTAAAAAATGTGTCTCAAGATCTTGATCATTGGGTAAAAAAACAATATGTGGAAAATAATCCTACTACGTTATTAAGATGTCGAGTCTATATTGTTATCCAAATCTCGTGAATAGACTATATGAATATGTGGATATTTCTCATGTTAATAAGTTTTGGGTGTCTTTATTGTATTTAATTATCAATGATAATGAAATCCCAATCTTAGAGAAAATCATTTACTTCAATTTGAGGGGATATGTGATGGGATTAAGGTATGGATTGAAATTTTATATGATGTCCTATCTCAATAAGGCCACTGTTTCTACAATATTAATTGGTATAATTCTATAGTGGACTCCTAATTTTATGATTATAGTCCTTGTCAATTTATCAAAATTATATGTAACTAAGTTCATGAATTTAATAAAGGATATTTGTGATTTTTGATACCTTATATTGTACCAATAAATTAATTAAATACAGATGCCAAGACCCCCTAAGTAAATAAAATTACTAATTATAATCTTGGGGGATTATTAGTACTATCCCAATTGTATGGTAGTGAAGATTGAGGAAGTTTTGGTATCTCATATTAGGCTACGCAAATATGTAGCTAAAAAACTTATATCATAGGATATTACATACAATATTCTCCATAGATTTGGTAGATAATTAAAATATAATAAAATTACTTCATGGTCCCCAATGCCATAGGAATAAGGGAGGAACATTTTGAAGATATGGTCAGCATTGCATACAAAAACATAAAAAAGTATTCCTTTAATTTATAAGAACATTGTTTTCTATAGTGGGACACAAAATGTAATGTAAAATCTCACATAATTTAATTTATGGGAATTTTATAAGAAATATATAGTAAGTATCCTCACCCCCATGACTAGGTGTATATCAATGGATGCAAAAAATGTTGAGGAGGTTGCCAAAAAAGTAGACTATAGAAATAATGAGATAACCACCCAAACATAAGCATCTAAAATAATTTGAGAAAATTTGAAACACATCTATGCATCTTAGGACCATTCAACTCAAACTAATTCCTTTCTCAAGAATAAGGAACTCTAGGACTTCCTCTTTTATCAAATTTTCAAATGGTAATTTAACTTCTAAAGAAAAAAAAATCCTTGATTTCACCTTCTCCTTAATTTCCTTCTTATTATTAAATTGAAAATATTAAGAACCCACATGTGGTAAAAGTGTATAAAAATTAGTGGTAGACTCCCTTCCTTATCCCCTTATACCTCCATGGGACATTGACACTCCTTTTTTAATTCATCAAGATGAATCTTTGACCTTTGATTCTCTAATATAATTCATTAAAAATTATAAAGTGTATATTAGGTAGTTTGCTACTATAACTTATACTCATAACCCTTAAGTGTCAATTTTACCTATTTCTATTCAATCATATCCTTCTACAAAATTTGAATTTACCAGTCTCCCATGTGTAGTGTGAAAACTATCCTACATATTTTGGTCTCTAACGAGGCCAATAAATGACACTCATATAACATATTGTTATCATATACACACACTATAATTTGGTCATTATCACATCCTTAGCCATGCCTTTATCCATATTTCCATCCATGTGACATAGTTCTATGATTTAAATAATAAATAGTAAGGTTAAATTATTTATATATGGATTTACAAATAAGAATTTATGATTCACCCACAACCATAATAAGAGAGGGATATATGCATTTTATAATGGCCTAAATCCATTCACTATATAACACCCATAAAATTTCTAGTAAATGCATTCATATCCATGGACTATCTATATATTTAAGACACAAATCACTTTAAAAAAATTGGAAGAACCTATAGCCACTAGTTTAAATCATCTGTAACATTTCCAAGAAATCACTTGTAAAACTTGCCTAGAAAATCACCCACAACATCTTTATAGAAATAACATATAACAATTGATTGCACATAAACATATTTCTAAACCATGATAGTACATGTAATGATAGAGATAAAAACATTTTATGATTTAATGAATTGATTTGGTTTCGTTAATATATGGATGAGAAACTTTAATATCCCTTATCCATTTTGTTTTTTTTTACTGTAAAGAAATATTTGGTTGTTTTTATTGTTGCAACTAATAATGTATTTTGGAACATCTATGGATATTCAATTGAAACCACTAGATCTTAGGAATATTTAAATAAGAAAATATATCCCATATATAGGGAGTAGATCATGGGTTGAAAGATAGTTAGAACACATAATGATAAATAGAAAATAGGACACACAACAATTTGAAGAATAGTTAGAGTTTAGATTATTTTTTGTAATACTATAATTATGCTATCACAAAACCATTATAAAATAAATAGTGTTTGACTAAGTAACTTACCTATAGCAAAGGAGGGAATTTATGCTCTCATTTAAATGAGGTAGATCCTATGTATATGGATATGTTAGATTTATTTATTGTATGTATCATGTATGCATTTATTGTTGAGTATGATATGTGTATGATTTCATGTGTATATTCCATTCTATAGATTTAATTAATTTTGTGTGGGAATATTTAAAAAAATATCAATTCCATTTCATTAAATTTACCTTTTATGAAATATCCCTTTTATTCAAGTTTGATTTTAATTCCCATCATTTCCCTTCTACAAGTGTGTTTCAATTACATAATGATTAAGATAAAAACATCCAAGAGATATTAGTGTTTTACATATTTTTTTAACAAATCACTAGAGTATATAGATCCTAGGATGATAATTTAATGAAATATTATCTTAATAAATTAAATGTCTACCCCTCTAGAGCACATTTAGTTGGGTTGTGCATGGTGATTGGACTATGTCGAGTTTAATTAGTGAATTAATTTTGATTGCCATTTTGGTTTCATTTGAAGGTAAGGTGTCAAGTATTAAAATATTCAAAATGTTGTGTTATTTTTGTTGATTTATTTTAAGGGTAAATAGCCTACATCTATTCATCCTATGTTGCGTTATGAAAAAAAATTGGAACAACTATCTATGTCAACCAAAAATACATAGATGCATTAAGTGGAGAAATTAAGACAAATCATTAATTTTTAGGATGTATTAGACAATAAAAATTACATATTAAAATCACTTAAATAGTGAATAATTTGAAGGCAACCCCTATCCCCACTAGGGGATACCACCCCCAAACCTTGCATTTAGATCCCAAAGTCAAAGAATAAAATAATTGAAGAACTGTGTTGATAAAAAATAGTATTTTTATAACTCCCTACCAATGAAATGTATATTAAATTTATTTATATCATAATATTTTATTTTGTCTATTGGGTATGAGAAGAAAAATTAATAATTTTTTAGGCAATTTTTTTTAGAACCAATTGGTGTAAGAAATGATGGTTGTTTATCTCCTTGACTACTGTAAATCTAATATTGATTACGCATATAAGGACAAGAAATAATATCAAATTTTTTTTTTTGGAAAGGATGGAAAACAAGACCATTTTAAAACATAAAAGGGGATATTAGCTACCATTGTAAAGTGATTGAGGTATGCCTATAAAACCATTGTTATGAACTAGATTCGTGGAGTTACCCCACACAACCATATCAACATTTTATAAACCATTACTACTAACTATATCTTCATTGGTCTTGGTATTTATTATAGTCATGGTATCCTCTACCCTAAAACTGATAGCCACACATAAAAGGTGGCCTTTAGCAATAATCATCCCAATTTTTTATGTTAAAAACATATAATAACCCAACCTAACTATTAGGTTAAAAATAGTGAAAAACTTTATCAATCAGTTAACTTGTTGGCCCTTTGAATTCATTTAGTTGAGCATGTTAAGAGTTGATTATTGGTGTTATTTTTTTACATTGTTTAATCTTACACATAACATGATAAATAAATTGGATCGACTATTGCAATAACAAAATGATACCACAAACCACATATTGAGTAAACTTAATATAATTTGATATTCATTTGAGGACTATATAGACCATTTCACATCAGCCATAATAAATATACTACCTTGATGAAGTATTAAAAACAATAATACAACATTCCATTTTAAATAAATGAGATATTTATCGATCTCCATCCATTCATAAGTAAAGTTGTACTACCAAAAAGTTCATAACTAACATTTGTACAAAATTCTTGATTTTGTAAATAGATTAAAGAGTGTTTTTATCTATATGGATTAATGGGAATAATTTTAAATCATAATAATATAACTCATTTGATACACCCACTAATATTTGAATAATATAGTCTTTGTACCCACTATCATAGTGTCTATAGCCACTTTCATGGTCCATACATCCACTCTCATAGTCCTTATAGCCACTGTGTAGTCACTTCTAGATAATGTTATAACTCACTTGTAGCCACTGTTATAGGTCACTTACAACCACTATTTTATCTCACCTGTAGCTACTATTATAGATTTTTATAAACTATTTTTCAAGATTACTATAGATTATTTAATAGAATGGTGATTCAAAAATTTAGCAGCCAAAACTAAGAATACATTAAATTTGTACATAAGGTAATATGATCATTTAAAATTAATAAAACATCTAGATTTAATGTTTATCCACCAACCCAACCCTCATGAAGGACACACTAAAAATCTATTTGACTAGACATTAGGGAAAATGACCAATATTTTACTCTATATATTCCCACCATCGAGCACTAAAAATAGGCACATTCACCTTAATTTATGTACAAAACATATATACAACAAATCAATCCATCTATTTCATTCTTTCCAAAAAAATTATTGTCCTCTGAGATAGATCGTCTCAAATGCATGATTTTTGGATCCTATTTGGGATGTTATTTTTTACATCAATTTTTACCACATTAATTTTTTCATTCAAATATTTGAGATAAATTTAATCCATTCTTACATTAACTAAAAATTATTTAAATCATTTCTCAACAATATATATCAACAACATCCAATTAAAGTTTAAAACGAAAGAAAGACCTAAAATCATCATCAAGATACTATAAGAAGATTCTTTTGTGGAAGATATGATCAATTGTTTTTAAACATGCTTGTATATAATTATATATTTTACCAAAGTTACATCACCATTTTTTTGTTTCTAATGATGTCAATACATTCTAT
>JARHVA010008154.1:45000-112500 GCA_037957365.1 Torreya grandis
CTAATATGGAATTGTGTTAAAACTCAAATGCAATCTATGAAGAATCAAACCCATGATTTGACCACTTAAAGTCACCATGAGCTACTAATGACTAAGGATAATGTAATCATAAATAAGGTATAAATGCATGATTAAGGAATATAAATTAATTAATATGATTATTCACATGAATTTTTATTGATATATATTTAATAAATCATGATAAATCTAAATGTAGAATAAGATTTATGATGGAAAAGTTATTCATACTATTTAATAAGTAGCTAAGGGACTTTAATTATTTAAATTAGTTTATTTAATATTCTTGAATTTAATGGAAATTAGTGACTGATAAAATTGGTAGATGGTAAACCCTAACATCTTCTATAATGTTTTCATTAAATGGGTTTGTAATATGAAACCCTAGTCTGAATAGTTATTTAATGATTATCCATCAATAAAGGAGTGTATGATTAACTCTACCATAGGTTGAGTTATAAAGGCTCACTCTACCTAACGAAGATTGTAGGCTTAAAGGTTATCATTAACCATGCATAAGGTTATATGAGACACTCTTGGTTTGATATTTTGGTCATTACTTTAAGATTATTTTATAATTTGAGTTCATGGAAGTAATGAATCTTTATTAAACATGAAATTTACTATAAAGGTTATATTAAGGGGATAAATCAATGTTTGATGAACTATTATCATTTTAGATAACTTAGTCTCTCTAGAGGATTCCCTACATGTTGGAAACATCACTATAGGGATAATTCAGCTCTCTACATCTAAGTGGTGATAAATCCATTTAAAAACATTAACTTATCTCTTCTCATGACTATGTTTGGCAAACATATCTATTTGAGTATTCTTTATTACATTGTTATAATGTAGAGACTAAAGTCTCACAAAGATATAGTGATTATTTCTAGGATAGAAAATATAGTTGTGAGGTTTTTGTTGGAACATTGTGTCGATCACTTAATATATAAGCGGGTAAAACAAACTTCTAGATACCATGACAAGGTTATAAAAATCATGTATATGTTTCATTTAAATTGATGAGATTTAGATTACATATATGATGATTGATGTTGGAAAAAGGGAATGATAACTCTAAAATGACTAAAATTTTGGAGGTTAATGTTTGGGTTTGTGACACTTAATCATGGATCTTATTGGACACAAGTTGTTTCAAATGCACTCTTTTGATTTAGATCATCATCGCCTCTAGTGATATCTACAATAAAGATTACTAATGAGTAATACCCTTTGGTGAATATGGAAGATTATGTGAAAATAGAGCTCTCATCTATTAGAGTAACTTGATATTACCCTTGGCCTTTAGACGAGTGAGATTAAGCTATGGTAAATCTATATATCCTTCACTTTAATCAAAATAAATTATTTTATAACAACTTTTCTCTTAGATTTAAGTGTTGCATCCTTTATTATAGACAAATCAATCTTGGGGATGGGATTATTAAAGATATAATGATAATTTTAGATAGGATTTTCATGGTTTAGTTGTCATAAATAATTTCCCTTACTACAATCACTAGATCAAAAGGATTGATTTAATCCAATGTCATATTGGAATAATATCTTGAGCACACATCATACTTATATTTACACTTAGTATAGTAATCTTCAAAAATTTCAAGATATTTGTATGAGTTTATAAGAATATTTTTGATGACTCCATGAATATCAAATGTGGGACTTCTCTCAAATGGTTATTGATTCATTATTGTCATTTAAACATCCATTGAATTAACATTATTAAATAAAGGCCATGTATATTTTCTAATTGATATTTAGAAATGCACTCCATATTTTTATCTTTCAGCTATGGAGTTTTTGACTATGACTAGTTTTCAGTATAATTATAACACAACCCATTTATCACTTACATGTCTTTGTATGTTATAAGGGAAATAAATAAAACTACACTCTCTATTGTGTAAGAATTTAGAGAATGAAATGAACCAAAGTTACCTCATTCTAAGATTTTAATTTTTTCTTGAAGTAACATCATCTTGTTACAAATCATTTTCCAATATTTTTTTTGTTACAATGGGAATCAATTACAATCTACCATTTTATCCCTTTAGGTTTGGATTTATACTTTGGTAACTAAGCAACTACCTTCATGATTCGTATTGAGAATCTCTCACCTTATCTAGACTTCTAATTTGGGTTGACACCTACTATAACAAGTGATCCAAAGAATAAAAAGATGATATAAATGCCCATGATCATGATGGGCACTAATCAGATTAGTTAAAAAGAACTAACATTGCATAGTGGTATACAACTAATTTAATACAAATATCTACCATTCAGTCTATTTCATCTATAAAATATTAGATAATGGCATTTATTGTAGTTAGTGGCAATCAACATTTGTAAGTGGAATGTTGACTCATCATCTGTAGCCCTAAACATCTTTCATATATTATGCAGGATGAAGAAGACAACATTTTTTATAATTTTGTACATGTAATGAAGAAAAAGCTTTCATTTAGTTTCATAATTATGTTTTGTCATTTCATGGGCCTCCCTAAATTTAGGGGCCATAAATTATTGTCTAGTAGGAGGGAAGTATGGTAGTGGTGGTCTATGAGGAAATCATTTAAAAATAATTGGTGGCCTATTTGGCTATATTGGAATATTTTCATTGATGTCAAATGAACTATTGCCGAAAGTGAACGGAATTGATTGCCAGAAGTGAACAGAATTGATGGCCGTAAGTGAACGGAATTGTTGACGGAAGTGAACGGAATTGTTGCCGGAATTGAACGAAAATGTTGACGGAAGTGAACGGAATTGTTGCCGGAATTGAACGAAAATGTCGACGGAAGTGAACGGAATTGTTGACGGAAATGTCGACGGAAGTGAACGGAATTGTCGACGGAAATGTTGACGGAATTGTCAACCTTGGCCGACCTATTGGGAGGAGGTGTGACCGTTCGAAAGGACCTTTTCACTTGAAGAGTCACGACCTTAATTTGTGGCTTTCCGTGGGTTATAAATAAGTCCATAACGAATGGCAAAAGAGTAGATTCGAAAGTAGAAGATATATAAAAAAGAAGAGCAGAATTTTTAAAGGCAAATTTTTGTGAGAATATTGAAAAGAAAAAATCAGCAAGTATAAGAAAAAGTATAGCAGCGAAAAAACTAAAGCGTAGATCGAATCTAAAGGAGATAAAGCAAGTGTTCTATCATCTGTTGTTTTGACAACAAATTTGAGATAGAAGAGTGATTTTTTCTGAGAAGGTTGGTACCTTCGTTTTGAAGAGATTGGTGTCTCTTGCTGAGTTGGTGCTCAGTGAAAGGGGTTGGTGCTCCTGTAGGTTGGTGCCTAAAAAATTGTTTTTGGGGTTGGTGCTCCAGTAGGTTGGTGCCTACGAATATTTATATTAAGAGAATTTCTCCATGGTTTTCTCCCGAAAGGGTTTCCACGCAAATCTGTGTTTATTTGCATTGTGTGGTTTTGCATTTGATTGCTTTGAATATATTAATTGCGGAGTAATTTGAGGTTTTGAATTTAAGATTAATAGCCGAAAGTTAAAAATATCTTATACTGATTCACCCCCCCCTCTCAGTATAAGCTTGTGCTTAACAATTGGTATCAGAGCCGGTTCCTTCGGTGTTAGCACAACTGCTAGAAGGTAGATCTTGGAAAGCACATATGGCAGGATCTCAAGCACTAGATGGTTTCTCCACCAACAAGGCTCCTTTGTTCGATGGAACGAATTACGCATTTTGGAGCATAAGAATGAAGACTTACTTGATGGCCCTAGGTTTTGATATCTGGCAAGCAGTGGTAATAGGATACACAACGCCACAAATTGCACCAACAGATGCCACCGGGAAAAAGGCCAGTGAGAACAATGCGAAAGCTATGAATGCAATCTTATGCGGGCTTTCAGAAAATGAGTTTGTTAAGGTTATGCATTGTGAATCTGCAAAAGAGATTTGGGATAAACTCAACACTATTTATGAAGGTGATAGTAAGGTTAGAAAAGCAAAACTCCAAACCCATCGGAGGCAGTTTGAAAGTTTAAAAATGAAGAATGATGAAAACATTGCTGGGTATCTTCTTCGTGTTGATGAAATTGTTAATGTCATTCGAGGACTCGGAGAGAAAATTGAAGAATCTGTGATCATTCAGAAAGTCCTGAGATCCCTACCATTGAGATTTGATGCGAAGGTCTCCGCCATTGAAGAAATGAAGGATTTAGACATGATGAAAATGGACGAGCTCCATGGAATTCTTACGGCCTACGAAATGAGAACTGAATCTGAGAGACAGTCAAAGAAGGAAGCATCATTCAAGGTCTCAAAAAAAGAGAAGATCAAAGAACCAGAATCAAGTGAAAATTCAAGTAGTGAAGAAGATGAAAATGAAGCTCTATTCATTCGGAAGTTAAAGAAAGGATCGGGAAAATATAAAGGAAAGTTACCATTTAAATGCTTTAATTGTGGTAAAATTGGTCATTTTGCAGCCAAATGTCCAAATAAAGGAAATAGCGATGATGAGAGAAACAAATCAAAGTACAAAAAGGGATTCACGCCGAGCAAAGACAAGCAAAGATTTGAGAAACAAAAGAAAAGCCTATACTCGAAGAGGTATAGCAGCTCATCCGAAGAAAACAAATAAAGTGATGTTGAGAGTGATAATGAAGAGATTCTGTTCATGGCTACAGAGGAAAATGCCACCACCAGCAAAGATAATTTGGAGGAAGACGAAGACATGGAAGAAGAAGGTGAAGTGAACCTTGAAGAAGAACTTCTTTGCACGTTGGAAGAAATAAAAGCATTTAAGAAGAAGAATCAGAAACTAAAGTTACAACTCCGAAAATATGAAGAAGAGAATCGAGACTTCAAAATGACGACATCACAAGTCTTTGAGGAATCAAACAAGGTAATTGCTGATCTAAAAGTCCAAATCGAAGAAGCAAAGAAAATTGAAGAAGATCTAACGGATCAGCTAAAGAAGAAAGGAGAAGACTATGAAAGGTATGAATTTGAAATAGATGTTTTAAAAAGGGACCTAGAAAAGGCGAATTCTAAAATAACAAGTGAATTGAAATCTGAAAAAAGCACTCAAGTTTTGAATAAGATTCTAGAGAGTCAAAGATCACCATCTAACAAGTCAGGTATTGGGTATGAGAAAGAAAAAGAGAAAGCTAAGAGCTACGTTGAAACTCTTAAAGAACCAATGAAAAAGGAGACCAAGAAGGAAGAAGCCAAGAATACAAAAACCAACTCTATCAATAAAGAAAGCAAAGGAGAACAAAACTTCAGAAGACCATTTGCTCCAAGATATACAAATAAAACTAGGTTTAGTAATTATTTTAATGGATATTGTTATTATTGCAATCATTTTGGTCATAAGAAATTAGATTGTAGAAAGAGAGCCAAGGATATTGAAGTTAGGAGTAGAAACAGAGGAACCTATGGAGCTTCGAACAGAAACTACAATTCATTTGCTCCCTTATCAAACTTTGATGAAGCTATAGTTTGTTACAAGTGCAACAACTATGGACATATAGCACGCTATTGTAGAAGTGTTTTTGAAGCTGTAAGACAAGATCAAAAGTTCAAAGCTCCAGTGATAAAGAAAAGAGAACCATCAAAGATCTGGAAGAAGAAGCAAGAAGAATCCATGATTGTTCAAACAGCATTCCATGCTAGAGATGAAGGACAACAATGGTTCATTGATAGTGGATGTTCGAGACACATGACTGGAGATAAAAGCAAATTCATCTTGTTAAAAAAGGTCAATGAAGGCACGGTGAAGTTTGGAGACAACACTACAGCCAGAATAACAAGAAAAGGTACACTTAGTCTCGATAATGGAAAAACCAAAACAGAAAATGTGTTATATGTGGAAGGGTTAAAACATAATCTTCTAAGTGTTAGCCAAATGTGTGATCAAGGACACACGCTCAAGTTCTTTTCTGAAGGTTGTGAGATCAGAAAAAGAGACACAGGAGAACTAATTGCAGATGCTCATAGAACTACAAACAACCTATACATGCTTGGAGAAATGAGAGGAGAGAAATGTTGTCTGAGTCAAGTTGAAGAAAGTTGGCTATGGCATAGAAGGTTAGGGCACATAAATTTTGATAATCTTGTGAAAATCAGCAACAAACAGGCTGTGCGAGATATGCCAAAGATAACAAAACCTTCAAGCACTCTATGCAAGCAATGCCAACACGGGAAGCAAACCAGAACAAGGTTCAGAACGAAGGAATATTCGACCACCAAACCACTAGAGCTGATTCATACGGATCTTTGTGGTCCTACCAGAACTGAAAGCATGCAAGGTGAGAGCTACTTTATGTTTCTCATTGATGATTATACTAGAATGACATGGGTAGCCTTTCTAAAAGAAAAATCAGAAGCATTTGAAAAGTTTAAAGCTTTCAAGGCATTAGTAGAAAATGAAAAAGAGCTGAAAATAAAATGTCTAAGGTCAGATCGAGGAGGTGAGTTTATTTCAAATGAATTCATTGAGTTTTGTGAAGATCATGGAATTAAGAGACAATACTCAGCTGCAAGGACTCCACAACAAAATGGAGTGGTGGAAAGGAAAAATTGAACCGTTCAAGAGATGGCTAGAACTATGTTGAATGAATCTAAGCTATCAGATAGATTCTAGAGAGAAGCAGTTAATACAGCAATATATATCTTGAATAGAGGGCAAATCAGAGTTAATAATGACAAAACTCCTTACAAATTGTGGAAAGGAAGACCAGCTTCGGTCAAACATTTCAAAGTGTTTGGAAGTAAATGTTTTATCAACAGGAATGAAGAAAACTTGGGAAAATTTGATTCAAGAGCTGATGAAGGAATTTTTCTTGGTTAATCCATCAAAAGCAAAGCCTATAGATGTTATAACAAAAGGCTACAAACTATCGTAGAAAGTGCTAGTGTTAGAATAGATGAGATCATGAATCAAAAGGCAAAAGAACCTTCAGAAGAGCCTCTAGAAATACCCAATCTTGTAGAAGAAGGGGAGGAAGAAAATGTAGAAAAATTGAGTGAATCTGAAAGGCAAGACACCAAAGCACCATCTCACTTTGTTCAGAAGAATCATGCTGAAAGTCAGATCATTGGCAACATTGATGCTGGGGTGCAAACCAGAAGAAGAATTGTAAGTATCCCTGAGCATGTAAATTTTTCTTTGTTATCCAAGGTAGAGCCTAAGAATTTTTTTGAAGCTAGTCATGATAAACATTGGGTAAAAGCAATGGAAGAAGAATTAGATCAAATTGAGAAGAATGAGACTTGGGAACTTGTGCCGAGGCCAATGGATCAGAATGTAATTGGCACTAAATGGGTTTTTCGAAACAAATTGAATGAAAATGGCCAAGTCACTTGAAACAAAGCAAGGTTGGTATGTAAGGGGTATGCTCAAGTAGAAGGTGTAGATTTTGAAGAGACTTTTGCCCCTGTTGCTAGATTAGAAGCAATTCGAATATTTCTTGCATTTTCAGTATTCAAAAATTTCAAAGTTTATCAAATGGATGTTAAATCAGCATTTCTAAATGGCAATCTAGAAGAGGAAGTTTACATAGAACAGCCAGAAGGATTTCTCTTATCAGAAAACAAGGATTATGTGTGTAAGTTGAAGAAGGCTTTATACGGATTGAAACAAGCTCCTAAAGCATGGTATGCTAGGCTTGATAAATACCTACAAGGCCAAGGATTCAAGAGAGGATATGCTGATAGTAATCTTTACATCAAAACTAAAGGAGATCACCAGTTAATTGTTGTGGTGTATGTAGATGATATAATCTTTGGAGGAGACAATAAAGAAATGTCTAAGATATTTGTCAAAGATATGCAAAAGGAATTTGAGATGTCCATGTTAGGTGAGTTGTCATTTTTCCTTGGTTTACAAATCTCTCAATCTAACAAAGGAATATTCATATCCCAAAGCAAGTATGTGAAGGAGATGTTGAAGAAATTCCATATGGAGGAGTGTGCCCCTGTTAGCACACCTATGGCTACAGGTACGAAGTTGAGCAAAGATGATGAATCTCCGAATACTGATCAAACACTTTACAGATCAATGATTGGGATTTTACTATATGTGACGGCATCTAGGCCAGATATCATGCAAGCAGTAGGTATGGTTGCACGATTTCAAGCAGCTCCAAAAGAAACACATGTGCAAGCTGTGAAATGTATATTTAGATATTTAAAGAGAACCTTGGATTATGGGTTGTGGTACCCAGGAGGTAAAGACTTCACATTGGTAGCGTACACGGATTCAGATTGGGCAGGTTGTGTAGATGATACAAAAAGTACATGTGGAGGAGCATTCTTTCTTGGAGATAGCCTAGTATCTTGGTTGAGTAAGAAGCAGAATTCTGTATCTCTATCCACAGCGGAAGCAGAGTACATAGCGGCAGTGCTATGTTGTACACAAGTTCTATGGATGAAACAAACCTTGAAAGATATCAAAGTAGAGTATAATCATCTAATCTCTATATTCTGCGATAATACTAGTGCAATAAGTATTTCAAAGAATCCAGTTATGCATTCTAGAACTAAGCATATCCCTATACAGTATCATTACTTGAGAGAACAGGTGGCAGAACAACAAGTAAAATTGGAATATGTTTCCACATCCGAACAGATGGCATATATCTTCACTAAGCCACTTCCAAAGGAAACATTTGAGTACCTACGACAAAAGTTGGGAGTAATTTCTTTTGCGTCTTGCCACTAAAGGGAAGCATCAGCTAAGGGGGAGCTAAGTACTAGCTCTTGGATAGACCCTTTGCCATTGATGTCAAAGGGGGAGAAGTACATAAAGAAGATGTCACAGAAAGGGGGAGCTACAACAAAAAAAAAAAAAGGAGGATTCAAACAGAAGAGACAGTGCAGCAAAGGGGAGCAGTTTCAGTATGTGGTTGCTATCAATGACAAAGGGGGAGATTGTTGGAATATTGTCATTGATGTCAAATGAACTATTGCCGAAAGTGAACGGAATTAATTGCCAGAAGTGAACAGAATTGATGGCCGTAAGTGAACGGAATTGTTGACGGAAGTGAACGGAATTGTTGCCAGAATTGAACGAAAATGTTGACGGAAGTGAACGGAATTGTTGCCGGAATTGAACGAAAATGTCGACGGAAGTGAACGGAATTGTTGACGGAAATGTCGACGGAAGTGAACGGAATTGTCGACGGAAATGTTGACGGAATTGTCAACCTTGGCCGACCTATTGGGAGGAGGTGTGACCGTTCGAAAGGACCATTTCACTTGAAGAGTCACGACCTCAATTTGTGGCTTTTCGTGGGTTATAAATAAGTCCATAACGAATGGCAAAAGAGTAGATTCGAAAGTAGAAGATATATAAAAAAGAAGAGCAGAATTTTTAAAGGCAAATTTTTGTGAGAATATTGAAAAGAAAAAATCAGCAAGTATAAGAAAGAGTATAGCAGCGAAAACACTAAAGTGTAGATTGAATCTAAAGGAGATAAAGCAAGTGTTCTATCATCTGTTGTTTTGACAACAAATTTGAGATAGAAGAGTGATTTTTTCTGAGAAGGTTGGTGCCTTCGTTTTGAAGAGATTGGTGTCTCTTGCTGAGTTGGTGCTCAGTGAAAGGGGTTGGTGCTCCTGTAGGTTGGTGCCTACAAAATTGTTTTTGGGGTTGGTGCTCCAGTAGGTTGGTGCCTATGAATATTTATATTAAGAGAATTTCTCCGTGGTTTTCTCCCGAAAGGGTTTCCACGCAAATCTGTGTTTATTTGCATTGTGTGGTTTTGCATTTGATTGCTTTGAATATATTAATTGCGGAGTAATTTGAGGTTTTGAATTTAAGATTAATAGCTGAAAGTTAAAAATATCTTATACTGATTCACCCCCCCTCTCAGTATAAGCTTGTGCTTAACAGGCTACACTAAATATATCATAACTCAATATGGGTTATGTCATGACCTTACTATGGGTGATAAGTCAACATACCATTATAATTAAAAAGGATAAATTACATGCCATATGGTCTCATACAATTCTTAATGCTCACATGTGGTACAAAATTTTCTTCTATTACCTACTAGCATTTTCTTTCACAGGGTGTCCTTAAATACTAGTATGTCCATGCCTCTAATTTAATACACCAAATGATTATTAAATGGACAACTAGAATATCACATGGGATTCAAAGTAATTTCACTTTTTTTAAACTGTCTTGGTTTTATGGGCTTTGTAACAAATTTGTTATTTTTTAAACCCTATCTTCATTCTATGGGCTTCCTAGCAATTTATATTTTTTTTAACCCTTTCCTTATGCTATGGGATTCATAGAAAAATCACATTCTTATGCCCTACCCACATGCATGTAATTAGTGTGTGCCACTTAAGATCATCTATAAATGTAACTACTTTGCGCATGTACTCTTTTGTCTATTTCTATGATTTCATGATTTTATTTTGATAAGTTTTATGAAATGTTTTATATTGATTTCAATGAGGTTCTATACATTCTTATAACATTTTTGTTCATATTTTTTGTCACATTTTTATTAAGTGGTTTCAATTCTGATATTCTAGTTTCTATGTGTAGTTCATGGTTTCTATTTACAATATGTTTGACCAACACAAGCATTTATTGGTTATGTCTAAGTGGAAAGGAAGAAATATTTGTATCAAAAGCATGGTATTTTATACTAAAAAGAAATCATATAACAATGTGGCACTTTTCTATTCATTGAAGTGTCCTTACATCATGCCTTCTACATTTCTTTAATATATAGGATAGGCTTATGTTTATATTTGTGTGATCAAATAGGTGTGTGCATCAACATAGATTCCTCATACGTTTATCATGAAATTATAAGTGATAAGGATGTGCCTAGTATTATTCTTACTAAGCTACATAATGATGCAAATTTTATGTATGGGTTGTTTCCAGATATTCAAATTTGTTGCATAAATAGACATCTTCAACAAGAATCATCAGGGAAGAAATAAAATGAAATATGACAAATCACTATGGATCCATATTAAATGCACAATTTGGAAAATGTTCCCATGGTTGAATATTTTGATACATTGATTGATTTTCCATTGGTTGACATAGTTTTTGATGCTAACATGCACCGATTCTAACTTATTAGTTGTCTAAAGTTCATATTTGTAACTTTCATACTATTCTCCATTCTCTTACTCTACTTAATTTAATGTTCAAATAAAGTCATGGAAAGTTTTCTTTGTATATTTGTTGTACTTTTCTCAATTAAAAAACTTTAAACATATCTATATACAAACATTATTGTGACTATTTATACATTTTCATAAAATTCCTAATGTTTTTACATATGACACAGTGTAAAATATATTTATGTATTGAAAGGCCCAAGATGGGTTAAATGTAATAGTGGATGCAAAATAGTTTATTTTAATGGGAGGTACAAGAAATGTATCCAAAATAGGCATTCTCTTTTTTGTCAATGCATACAAGTCTGACTACCCATTTGAATGATGTGTACATGTTTTAATGTTGTTTGGACCAAATTATTCTTATATTATATGTATTATTCAATCATTTTCCTTTGTACATTGTAGTACATGATAAATAGCATTCAATTGAAAAAAAGTCCACTATAATACATGTAAATTTGCATTCACTCAATACCAAGAGACCAATTCTAATAAATTCAATGAAATTTTGTCTTTATAAGCTGTAATATATGGAAAAAAGGTGGGAAAAAGTAGTACACCTATAACTATAAAACCCATGTGAGGGTTCACTTTATTATAGTTGTATCAAGTGGGATAATTTTCTTGACATCAACAAGGAAGACTTGTGGGTTGTTATGGTTGACTAGGATAGGTTTGACAACTTCATCAAAAGAGAATGAAGGAGGGTGTTATTCAATATAAAATTTCATGTTTCACATCATAAGAAAAAATCATATTTTGTTAGAATGGATAGAGAGATCACTACCACCTCTCAATATGTCATGCAAGTCACCTTACACTATAGATTATAAACTAGAGTCTATTTAGATGTTATTATGTTTCATTCATGTACACTTTTTTTCACTTTACATGACTATTTATTTATACACCATAATCGTGTAGCTACTATGTTCATATGGTCTTGATGACTTTCGATAAATTGATACTATGACAAAAGGTAGGTCTTTAATTCCTAAGTCCAAAAAGGGTAGCCAGTCAAGTCAAAGGCATATAAGGTATAGTTATTATTTTCATTTCATCACATGATGCATGGTTTATATACCTGATCATGTGTTGTTCACATACAATCATGTATAACACATAGACAATGAATGAAACTATTACCATGACCAATAATATGAATAACTCAAGGGTAAGAAAAGTTTTTTATCTACTTACATAAGCCTCCAACTTAATGAATGGTTTCATAGGTTACTATTATTTTGAATGTCTATTTATGTTATCCTCCTTAAACACTAGGAGATGGTGAATGATAAACTTGTATTATTTAATGGTGAAACACAACATGATGATTTCTTGAGCAAGGATGACATATATAATAGAGGATTATTAATCAACGAGGCTAAATATGTGTAGAATGTTGATGATGCAAAAAGTCATTAGGAGTGGGCACTGCTGAATCCTAATAATTGTGTTTTTTATTAGGGATAAAATTGGAGAGAGCTTGATGGGGATGGGAAAATACCTTTCATCTTGCGCATCCAACACCCATAACATCTAGAATGGTTGTTGAGATTTCGGAAGCATATCTTATTGGTTATGGATCCAATGTTTGGGATGAATGATATGAGGGTATTGTGCCAATGTTTGTAATATTAATTGATAATATTATTTGTTTTGATGTTTGTAATAATAGTAGTTGTTATAATGTTTTTATTTTTTCTTTTATAGTTCCAATTATACACATTATTGGCATTTGATTCCAAACATGAAGGTATACCTATTACATGGGTCATTATGTATTGATCATTTACTATCAACATAAGATAATGGATATAAATTTTTCTTTGAAATACATTTAAAATACATTGAATGGACAATCAGTGCCTTCATAGTTTACAATGTCAGTATGGAGATAAAAACTATTAGTTGTATCATCGTTATTCCTACACACATCATGGAGTTCATAGTAGGATGTTTGTAGACACCATCTCCACCTCATTTCATTAAATTATGAAAAACTATTGTGTTTTATAGGGAGACATTCGATTGTGAGGTCTATTTATACATTTGGCATGTTCATCGTGCATGGTGTAAGAATTTGATAGTAAAGGTGAAAGATGATAATGTAAGACATGTGATGTTTAATTAATTGGGGTTAATAATGCATAGTTGTGCCAATGAGGACTTAGCTATTAGGTAGTCCAAAAAGTTTTTAGAAAGATATCACTCTTCTTAGGCATGTTTTTATCAAATACTAGGAACAACACTAGGCATATAGGGTTGGAATGTGGCCATGATGTTGTTGGACACTTCTGTATGCTGGTCAAGACACTAATGTGTGTGTGTCTGTGTCTATATATATATATATATATATATATATATATATATATATATAATCTTATCATTAACATTTAAAATGTCATTTCTTAAGCAAAGTAAGGAATTCTATATGTCACAAGGTGGATTGGTTGGTTTAACAACTAAAAAAATCAATTTACATACATTATTGGTGGCTACAGCTATGCAAGGACACTGGCTTCGATATGAACTTCAAAGTAGAAATACTTAATAATATTTCATGGAAATAGGCTTTGAACATCATAGATTCTCATGTTACCTTCAAAAATAGAAACCCTCATATGACATGGGTGCAAAGTATGAAGGATGAGACGTTACATTATCACATCTTCTATGTAACACCTTCTATGTCAATGTGCAATTAATGATTTTCACTCCAAGGATAAACTTGCAAACATGTGGTCAATGTGGACCTAATGAGAAATATGAAAATGTATGTAGTTATAGAAGATGTAGCTATAGTGCATGGTCTTAATAAGATAATAAGCAACATCGATGTTGAGTACCATGTATGTTTTTTTCCCCTCATACTATATGCATTGAAAAATTTGAGGTGAATGTCATTTGTGTAATATGTTTTCATTGCCCAAGTTAAAGAAAATGGATTTTGAATTGCAAATGAGGAATAAGAAGACATGGATGTTGAAGGTTTCCACACTAAAATTCATAGTGTATTGGCTACAAATATGCAAGGATAAGACTATGCATGATAATTTATTATAGTAAATCTGGAAGATGACACTAAAAACCACCTAAGGGAGGTTGATAGTGTAAGTATTATAACTTATTATAGTCATATATTTTTCATATTTTTTGCCATTTCTAATTGGATGATTTTCATTTTATGAATAAATCCTATATACTAATGGAGTTAATGATGTTGAGGCCCTGATATGCAAATCACAAGAGATATTTGAGAAATGTTGTGCAGTAGATAGAAGCATAGAATCTATGGCATTATTAAAAAAATGTGTCACATGTTTACAATAAGGTGTTGAGCAAGGTGATATGGAATGCACAATACCTAATTCCTCATCCATTTAAAAAAAATTATGATGGGCATGAAAATTTCACTCATAGATAGAGAGACTTCATATAAAATATGAATAGACACAGACATTAGAGCATGCCATAGGAAGGCACACTTTTCTAAACCAACCTTGTAACAATCTAAAATGACAAGTTTGGGATGATGATCTTAACAGGGTAGTGAAGAAAAATAAGGGAGGACATAATTGAGATAATGCATATTGATTATAGCTCTTTATAGGTTTCACTGATATCACAGTAATAATAAATGCATTTAACAATAAAAAATGTATGTAAAAAAAATAAATACCTTTTTTGAAGGTGAATAGTTCTCTTAGATTTCCCACATGCGGTAACATATTACATAAATATATTGTCTCTTAAAGGATTTTCTGAATGATATTTAAAGCTAATCCAAGAAATGTGGTAAAGTTAGCCATTATTTCAAAAAAAAAATTGAATATAGAAATATTATATAGACAAAGAATGTTACTGATAATAATTACTCTTCAACATGTTATATTATAGATGTAGAGAAGAAGGGCACATAGTGTTTGAGTGTCCAAACTATTGAGATCACGAAAGGAGGAAAGAAGATCACCAAAGAGTATATCTAGTTGAGGATGAAATAGAAGGGCATAATATTGAAGTTGCACTAGTAAATGTTGGAGAGAGCCTCATGATGAGAAGACCCATGATCGCTTCAAGGAAGGAACAAGTGCAAAATAAATAAGGTGGTGATGTATGGTTGTGATAAAATATTTTTCAAATAAGATATACTTTGAGTGTAAAGGTTTGCAAAGTAATTATAGGTGGTGGTAGTTGTGAAAATATGGTTTCTAAAGAAATGATAGAGAAACTAAATTTACATTGTGAAAAGCATCATAATGCTTATCAGATTTCATGGTTTAAGAAAGGGAATGAAGTTACAATTGATAAAATGTGGTTAATTTTTTTATAGGAAAAAATTATAATGATGAAATATAGTGTGATGTTATTTTGATGGATGCCTGTCATGTGTTATTGGGGAGACTGTGACAATTTTACTAGAAAGTAATTCATGATGGAGCAAAAAACATATACACTTTTTAGAAATATGGTACAAAGGTAGTTTTTTTTACCTCTTAAATAAGATAAGACAAAAATTATTCTCTATACTAAAAAATACATCCAAGATATGAAGGTGGCAAGTTGTTATGTATTAGTAGCAAAGAATGAAGAAATAGAGATGGTGCCAATACCAATAGAATCAAAAAGACTATTGAATGAATATGCATATGTTATGCCTGATGAGTTACCAGATGGTTTACCACTAAAGAGAGATATTCAACATCACACTTATTTTATTTCAAGATCATCTCTACCCAATCAAATAGTTTATAATATAAATCTAACATAACATGTAGAATTAAATAAATAGGTTATTGAATTTCTAAGAAAAAAGGTGATAAGGGAGAGTATGAGTCCATGTGAAACAATGACATTTATAACTCCAATGAAAGATGGAAGATGGATAATATGTGTGGACAGTATAACAATGAAAAAAATTGCAATAAAGTAAAAGTTTCCTATACCTTGTTTAGATGATATGATAGATGTGATTATAAGAGTAAAATATTTTATCAAGATTGATCTAAAGAGTGGTTATTATCATATTAAAAATCATGAAAGAGATGAGTGGTAAAATTAATTAAAGACTATAGATGGCTTATATTCATAGATGGTGATGCCATTTAGATTTTCTAATACACCTAACTCATTTATGAGGGTGATGAATATTGTGCTATAATAATATATTGAATGGTATGTTATTATTTATTTTGATGATATTTTGATATTCAGTAAGACTAAAGAAGAACACTTACATCATTTTAAAATTTTAATGGATTTGTTAAGAATAGAGAAGTTGTATGCAAATTTTAATAAGTGTAGGTTTATGCAGAACAATTTGGTATTTTTGGGATTTGTAGTTTCAATAGATGCTATAAAAATGGATGAAGAAAAGATAAAGGTAATTTTTGAGTGGCCTATTTCAAAAATTATTATAGAGATAAGAATTTTCTATGGTTTAGCAATTTTTTTATAAAACAATTATAAAAAATTAGTAGTATTGTGGCACTAGTAACATATTTCATGAGAGGTAAATAATTTATGTGGACTAGAATAGACATAAAAAACTTTGATTTTTTTAATAATAAGATTATATAAAGATCAATTTTAGCATTATCAAATTTGAGAAAAGTGTTTTAGGTTGACTGTGATGCTTCATTTGTGGTAATTAGTGCTATGCTGAGTCAACAAGGAAAACCAATAGCATATTTTAGTGAAAAATTGAATGAGATAAGAAAAAAGTATTCTAATTATGATGTTAAACTTTATGTAATTATAAAAGCATTAATACATTTGAGGTATTATTTGGTGTGTAAAAAGTTTATACTATTAATAGATCATAAGGCTTTAAAGTATGTGAATACACAAAAGAAGTTGAATAGTAGGCATGCAAAGTAGGTCCAAAATGGCTGATGTTACATCCCTGACTACACAAAAAACACAATAATAGAAGAAAATAGATACCAAGTTAAATAATTTCATGGTCTTCCATCTATAGATTGATGGTCAGACATAAATGGTGAACAATCAGTCCTTACACAGCTCCATAAAGCATAATACGTTACAAGTATGCCTCGAAAATCAAATCAAAACATAATTATCACACTTTACAAAAAATATTAATGCAAAGGGGATAATTTATTCTCAAGGAGGGAGGAATGATCCAAGCAACATTTCAAGTGACAATTCAGTTGAAGGTTCTACCCCAATTGGTGGTAGAACTTTGAGGAGCCATAACTTTTAGACCATTAATCTATTTGACTCCCCATTTGAACCATTGGAAATATAAGAATGAGGAGAACATCATGAGATGACATGATCTCCAATCAATGAGTTTTAAACCCTAAAAAATAAATGAAAGTGGCCCAAATTTCAAATTTAGTAGTGCAGTCTAAAAATAATAAGTTTCTAAAAATAGTAATTCCTTGTATTCTATATTGCTGTAAATCATGAAAGTCAAACCGCTTAATCTCCCTCGATATTTGTGACCTTACACATCCTCCTACTACCTTCAAAATGTGTATAAATTAAGATGTAACCCAAAAAAAAATCATATATATTTTTCTAAAAATAAGCATATGTCATATATGCAATTTTGAGCAATAAAACATCTCTCCTTAGAGAGAAATATTATAATTGTGTTGTTCTTATTTCTTGAATTATCTTTCAACTAAAGCTTATGAGTTTTGGATAAGGGTTGATCCTCCTCTTTCATGGCCTAATGCTTGGCGGTGCCACCTGGAGGTCATGCTGACATGTTGGAGAAATTTCGCAGGCTTTCATTGGCTATCTTTCTTGCTAATACTCAAGTAGAAGATGAAACAAACATGGCTTAGGGTATTGGTTGGGAGCCTATTCTAGATGTCAATGACTTACCAAGTTCTATTTGGGAGCCAGATGATATGGATCTTTTACCTTTAGGCCTTGCTCTAGTTGTTGAATAGTTTTCTCTTATGACTTTTATTTTGTGACCTGCCTTTAGGTGCTACCTAGATTTGTTGCTTTTGATACTCGGCTCCTAGGCTCTGCCTAGTTTTGTGATGTGCTCTCATACCACCTTATTTTTGTGTGAATTATTTATATATTTCTACTAAAAAATAGTTTACATTCTGTCTTTTTTTTTTGAACTAATATTTAACTTTCTAATATACTATAATTTATTTTTCAAATTTTAATATAAATCTAAAAAGTAATTTTCTTTTATATCAATTTTTTCAAACTTGAAAATCCTTAACAACTTTATTTGAAATGAGACGTAATCTTCATAATAATGAAATGATTTAAAATGTTAAAACAAAAAACATTAATAAATAGTTAATACCTAAAAATGTCTCTCATTATTAATAGTATGTTAAAACTTTATCACACACTTATTGTCCAAAACCATGTCATTATGAATAGTGTTAGCAATGATTAGTTGAGAAAAGGGCTCGACAATCGATCAATCATTATTCTTCTACCTAAGAAATTGAGTTAAAATTTATTCCACACAAAATTTAATTACACTCATCTCCACTATAAAATTGAAATCATTTTTCCCATCAATTATTATGAATTTTACTTAATAATGTAAGATTGATCACTATGAGATTGATTTTCATATTCAAGCGATGTATTGTAGTTGAGATTTGTGATTTATGATTTGTGAGTGAAGAATAATTCATGGCTTGTCAATTTTATTGCTCAAATGAGTATTCCACCTAATTCATCATCATTTATTTGGAAATGATTGTTATTGAGATTCAACTGGTTAATTTATAATCAATTTAGATAGTATCCATCTCTCACCAGTATTCATGACCCAAAAAATCATAGATAAATAACAACAAGATCAAATTTAGATGAGACAAATGAAAATGAGAAGAAAAAATTCTTGCCTTGAACTCCTCTACATTATGCCTATAAGAGAGTTAAAATATAGCTGATTGTGCTATGTTAATAGAGTAGACTGCTTTAAATTTCATGAAAAAACTCATAATTGTGTATGAGGAATAAAATTAAAAAAAAGAGAAAAAGATTATAGGCATCTTATAACAGTTCTCAAAAAAATGTGTGGATGTCAGAGGGAATCAAAACCCTATAAATCTTATAAGTAATAGATGTTTCAATTTGAAACAATTGGAAAAAAGGAAGAATCTAAATTTGAATAGGGTGACAATATTCATTTGAGCAAGGAACAGTTGAACAATCTTCTTCAAAGGTGGTGAGATATTTTATTATACATTGGTTTCAAAATACTTTTATCGATTTAAATTAAGTACTTGTTTTTCTATGCATAATTCTTGGAGTCTTATTAATGGTGGATTTTGTTGATATTATATTTCAAAATCATTATTAGTTTTATTTTTTAGTAGAGGGATGAAATTTTATTCATTGTTTCTTTCATCAATATATGTTTCCATGAAATTTAATTCATTGTTAATTTTATCATTATTTGATTCCCTGCATGTTGGAAACATCACTATAGGTATAATTCAACTCCTTACGTCTAAGTGGTGATAAATCCATTTAAAAACATTAACTTATCTCTTCTCATGACTAGGTTTGGCAAAACAGATCTATTTGAGTATTCTTTATTACATTGTTATAATGTAGAGACTAAAGTTTCACAAAGATATATTGATTGTTTCTAAGATAGAAAATATAACTATGAGGTTGTTATTGGAACATTGTGTCGATCACTTAATATTTAAGTGGGTAAAATAAAATTTTAGTTACCATGACATGGTTATAAAAATCATGTATATGTTTTCATTTAAATTGATGAGATTCAGATTACATATATGATGATCGATGTTGGAAAAAGGGAATGATAACTCTAAAATGCCTAAATTTTGGGGATTAATGTTCGGGTTTGTGACACTTTAATCATGGGTCTTATTGGACACAAGTTGTTTGAAATGATTCTTTTTATTTAGATAATCATCACCTCTAGTGATATCTAGAATATAGAGTACTAGTGAGTAATACCCTATGGTGAATATGGGAGACTATGTGAAACTAGAGCTCTCATCTATTAGAGTAACTTGACATTACCCTTGGGCTCTAGATGAGTGATATTAAGCTATAATAAATTTGGATATCCTCCCCTTTAACCAAAATAAGTTATTTTATAAAAAAAATCTCTTAGATTTAAGTGTTGCATCCTCCCCTATATACCAATCAATCTTGGGGATGGGATTATTAAATATATTCTTATAATTTTAGAAAGGATCTTCGTGGTTTAATTGTCATTAATAATTCCCCTTGATACATTCATTATATCAAAAGAATTGATTTAATCTAATGCCATCTTGGAATAATATATTTACCACACATCATACCTATCTTCACAATTAGTCTAATAGTCCTAAAAAAATTTAAGATATTTGTATGAGTTTCTAAGAATATTTTTGATGAATCCACGTATATCAAATGTGGGACTTCTTTCAAATGGTTATAGATTCATTCTTTTCATTTCAATATCCATTTAATTAGAATTGCTAAATGAAGGGCATGTGTATTTACTAATTGATATTTGGAAATGCACTCCATTTTTTAATCTTTTAGCTATGAAGTTTTTGACTATGACTAGTTTTCAGTATAATTATAACACAACCCATTTATCACTTACATATCTTTGTATGTTTTAAGAGAAATCAATAAAACTACACTCTCTATTGTACAATAAGTTAGAGAATGAAATGAACCAAATTTACCTCATTCCAAGATTACAATTGTTGCTAGAAGTAACATCATCTTCTTACAAATCATTTTCAAACATTTTTTTTTTACAATCAGAATCAGTTACAATCTATCATTATCTCCATTTAGGTTTGGATTTCTACTCTGGTAACTAAGCAGCTACCTTCATGCTTTATCTTGACAAGCTCTCACCTTATCTAGACTTCTAATTTAGGTTCAGATCTCCTATAACCAACCATCACAAGAATCAGAAAATGATATAAATGCATGTGATCATGATGGGCACTAATTAGACTAGTTAAAAAGAATTAATGTTGGATAGTGGTATATGACTAATTTAATAAAACTATCTACCATTCACTCTTCCATTTGTAAAATA
This sequence comes from Torreya grandis, assembly GCA_037957365.1. Lineage (NCBI taxonomy): Eukaryota > Viridiplantae > Streptophyta > Pinopsida > Cupressales > Taxaceae > Torreya > Torreya grandis. The sequence goes on from JARHVA010008154.1 coordinate 66,221, forward strand.
TTAGATAATGGCATTTATTATAGTTAGTGGTAATCAGCATTTGTAAGTTGAATGTTGACTCATCGTCTATAGCCATAAACAATTTTACTATATTATGCAGGATGAAGGTGACAACATTTTTTTTATAATTTTTTACATGTAATAAAGAAGAATCTTTCATTTAGTTTCTTAATTGTGTTTTGTCATCTCATGGGCCTCCCTAAATTTAGGGGCCATAAATTATGGTCCATTAGGTGGGAAGTATGGTAGTGGTGGTCTATGAAGAAATCTTCTAAAAAAAATTGGTGGCCTATTTTGATACACTAAAGCTCTCATAACTCAATATGGGTTATTCCATGACCTTACTATGGGTGATAAGTCAATATACCATTATAATTGAATGGAATAAATTTCATCCCATATGGTCTCTTACAATTTTTAATGCTCACATGTCATACAATTTTTTCTTCTATCACCTACTAGCATTTTCTTTCCAACGGTGCCCATAAATACTAGTATGTCCATGCCTCTAATTCAATACATTGAATGATTAGTTAATGGAAAACCATAATATCAAATGGGATTCATAGTAATTTATCTTTTTTTAACCCTATCTTGGTTTTATGGGCTTCATAGAAATTTTGCTATTTTTTAAACCCTATCTTCATTTTATGGGCTTCCTAGCAATTTCTCTTTTCTTAACCCTTCACTTAAGCTATGGGCTTCATAGAAAAATCACATTCTTATGCCCCGCCCACATGCATGAAATTAGTGTGTGCCACTTAAGATCATCTATAAATGTAACTACCTTGTCCATGCACTATTTTGTCCATTTATATGGTTTTATGTTCTTATTTTGATATGTTTTACGAAGGATTTTATATTGATTTCAATGAGGTTTTGTACATTCTTATAACCTTTTTGTTCATATTTTTGGTCATATTTTTATTACGTGGTTTCAATTCTCATATTTTAATTTCTATGTGTAGTTCGTGGTTTTTATTTGCGATATATTTGACCAACATAAGCATTTATTGGTTACGTTTGAGTGGAAAGTAAGACAAATTTGTATAAAAAACATGTTATTTTCTCTTGAAACGAAATCATACAATAATATGGAACTTTTCTATTCATTGAGTGTCCTTGCATCATGCCTCCTACATTGCTTTAATATACGGGCTAGACTTATATTTTTGTTTATGCAATCAAATAGGTGTTTGCATGGACATAGATTCCTAAGATATTTATCATGAAATTATAAGGGATAAGGATTTAAATAAATTCATGAAAAGTTTTTTTTATATATCTGTTGTACTTTTCTTGATAAAAAAAACTTTAAACATATCTTTATACAAATATTATTGTGACAGTTTATATGTTGTCATAAAATTCCTACTATTTTTACATATGACATAGTGTAAAATATATTTATATATTGAAAGGCCCAATATGGGTTAAATGTAATAGTACATGTAAAATAATATATTTTAATGGGAGGTACAAAAAATATATACAAAAAAGACATTCTCTTATTTATCAATGCATACGAGTCTGACTACCCATTTGAATGATGTGTACATGTTTTAATGCTATTTGGATGAATTTATTGTTCTATTATAAGCATTATTCAATCATTTTCCTCTGTACATTATTGTATATGTTAAATATCATTAATTAAAAAAAAATTCCACTATAATACATGTAAATTTGCATTCACTCAATAACAAAAGACCAATTCTAATATGTTTAATGAAATGTTGTCCTTATAGGCTATAATAGATGGAAAAAAGGTGTAAAGAAATAATACACCTATAACTACAAAACCTAGGTGAGGGTTTACTTTATTATAGCTGTATCAAGTGGGATAATTTTCTTGAGATCAATGAGAAAGACTTGTGGGTTGTCAAGGTTGACCAGGATAGGGCTGATAGCTTCATCAAAGGAGAATCAAGAAGGTTATTGTTCAATAATTTCTTTTTATCTTTCACATTATAAGAGAATATCATATTTTATTAGAAAGGATAGTAAGATCACCACCACCTTTGAATATGTCATGCAAGTCACCTTACACTATATATTATAAAATGGGGTCTATTTATATGTTATTATGTTTTATTCATGTACACATTTTTTCACTTTACATGAATATTTATTTATACACCATAATCATGCAGCTATTATGTTCATATGGCCTTGATGACCTTCGATAAATTGATGCTATTTCAAAAGACAAGTCTTTTATGCGTAAGTCTAAAAATGGTAACCAGTTAGGTTGAAGGCATATAAGGTGCAGTTATTTTTGTCATTTCATCACATGATGAATGGTCTATATACCTGATCATGTATTGTTCACATACAATCATGTATAACACATAGACAATGAATGTAACTATTACTGTGACTAATAATATGAATATTTCAAGGGTAAGAAATGTTTTTTAGCTAGTTACATCAACCGCCAACTTAATGAATGAGTGCATAGGCTACAATTATTGGGAATATCTATTGATGTTATCCTATTTAAACACTAGGAGATGGTGCATGATAAACTTGTATTGTTTAATTATGAAACACAACAGGATGATTTCTTGAGCAAGGATGACATATACAATAGAGAATTATTGATCAAAGAGGTAAAATATGTGTACAATGCTGATGATGCAAAAAGTGTTTAGGAGTGGGCACTAGTTAATCCTGATAAGTGGTTTTTTATCAAGGATACAATGGGCAAGAGCTTGATAGGGATGGGGAAATACCATTCACCTTGGGCATCCAATTCCCATAACATATATAATAGTTGTTGATATTTGGGAAGCATAACTGATTGTTTATGGATCTAATGTTTGGGATCAATGCAATGAAGGTATTGTGCCAATTTTTGTAGGATTAATTGATAATATTAATTGTTTTGATGATTATAATAATAGTAGTTGTTCCAATGTTTTTATTTTTTTGTATTGTTCCAATTATACACACTGTTGGCATTTGATTCCAAACATGAAGGTATGCCTATTACATGGGTCATTATGTCTTGGTCATGTAGTATAACATAAGACAATGGATGTAAAATTTTTATTTGAAGAGTGCATTTAAAAGACATTGAATGGACAATTAGTGCCTTCATAGTTGATAATGTCACTATGGAGATATAAATTATTAGTTACATCATCATTATTCCTACATGCATCATGGAGTTCATAATTGGATGTTTATAGACACCATCACCACCTCATTACATTAAATTATGAAAAACTATTGTGTTTTGTAGGGAGACACTCAACTATGAGGTCTATTTATATATTTGGCATGTTCATCGTGCATGGTTGAAGAATTTGATAACAAAGGTGAAAGATGATAATGTAATACATGTGATGTTTGTTTAATTAGGGTTAATAATGCATAGTTGTGTGAATGAAGACATACCTATAAGGGAGTCCACAAAATTTATAAAAAGATATCACTCTTCTCAGGCACATTTTTGTCATATACTAGGAACAACACTAGGCATATAGAGTTGGAATGTGGTCATAATACTATTAGACATTTTTGTATGCTAGGAAAGACACCAATGTAGATATATAATGTTACCATTTCCATTTGAAATGTCATTTATTAAGCACAATAAGGACTTATATATAACACAAGGTGGATAGGTTGGTTCACCAGCTAAAATCATCAATTTACATATGTTATTGGTGGTTATAGCTATGCAAGGACATTGGCTTCCATATGAACTTCAAATTAGAAAGACTTAAAAATATATCATGTATATAGGCCTAGATTCTCATGTTACCTTAAAAAATTACAACCCTTATATGACATGGCTGCAAAGTATGAAGGATGAGATGTTACATTATCACATCTTCAATGTAACACCTTCTATGTCGATGTGCAATTTCTCATTTTCACTTTAAGGATACACTTTAAAATATGTTGTTAATGTGGACATAATGATAAATGTGACAACATAGGTAGTTATAAAAGATGTAGCTATAGTGTATGGTCTTAAAGAGAGCATAAACAACATCAATGTTGAGTACCATGTAAGTTTTGTTTCCCCTCATACTATATGCATTGAAAAACATGAGGTGAATGTAGTTTGTGTAATATGTTTTCATTGCCTAGGTCAAAGACATTGGATTTTGAATTGAAATTGAGGGAGAAAAAGGCATGGATGTCGAAGGTTTACACATTGAAATGTATAGTGTATTAGGTATATATATGCAAGGATCAAGTTGTGTATGATAATTTATTACATTAAATCTCGAAGATGACACTAAAGACCACCTAGGGGAGGTTAATAATGTAAGTATTATAAATAATTATAGTCATATATATTTCAATTTTTTTGGCATTTCTAACTTGATGCTTTTCATTTTATGAATAGATCATGTATACTGATAGAGTTGATGATTTTTAGGCCCTAATATTCAAAGCACAAGAGATATTGGAGAGGTATTGTGCAATAGATAGAAACATAGAAACTATGACATTATTAAAAAATTATATGTCACATGTTTACAATAAGGTGCACAACAGGGTGATATCGAATGCATAATACCCAATGTCTCATGCATTAAAAAAACTATATGATGGGCATGAAACTTCCACTCATAAATAGAGAGACTTTATATAAATTATGAATAGACACAGACATTAGAGCATGTCACAAAAAAGTACACTTTTTCTAAACCCACCTTGTAACAATCTAAAATGACAAGTTTGGGATGATGATCTTAACAGGGCAATGAAGTGAGATAGGGGAGGACAAAATAGAGATAATGCATCTTGATTGCAGCCCTTTGTAGGTTTAATTGATATAAAAATAATAATAAATGAATTTAACAATAAAAAATGCATTTAACAAGAAATAAATACTTTTTTTGACGGTGGATAGTTCTCTTAGATTTCCCACATGCGGTAACATATTGCATAAATGTACTGTCTCTTAAAGAATTTTCTAAACAATATTTAAAGTTGATCCAAGAAATGTGGTAAATCTAGCCATTATTTTAAAAAAATTGAATATAGAAATATCATATAAACAAAGAATGTTATTGATAACAACTAATCTTTATCATGTTGTATTATAGATGTAGAGAAGAAGAGCACATAGTGTTTGAGTGTCCATGCTATAGAGATAAAGAAAGGAGGGAAGAAGATTGTGCAAGAGTAAATCTAGTTGAGGATGAAATAGAAGGGCAGAATATTAATGTTACACCAGTAAATGTTGGAGAGAGTCTCATGATGAGAAGACCCATGATTGCTCCAAGGAAGGAATAAGTGTAAAATAAATAAGGTGGCGATGCATGGTTGTGATCAAACATTTTTCAAATAAGATTTTACTTTCAGTGGAAAGGTTTGCAATGTAATTATAGATGGTGGTAGTTGTGAAAATATTGTTTCTAAAGAAATGATAGAGAAACTAAATTTACAATGTGAAAAACATCCTAATCCTTATCAGATTTCATGGTTTAAGAAAGGGAATGACATTACAATAGATAAAAGGTGTTTAATTAAGTTTTTTATAAGAAAAATTTATAATGATGAAATATGGTGTGATGTTATTCTAATGGATCCCGACCATGTGTTATTGGGGAGACCATGACAATTTTAATAGATAGTAATTCATGATGGAACATATAACATACACACTTTTTGGAAAGGTGGTAAAAAGGTAGTTTTGTTAGCTCTTAAAGAGGAAGATAAGACATAAAGTATGTTTTATACTAAAGAATATATCCAAGATATGAAGGTGGCAGGTTGTTATGTATTTGTAGCAAATAATGAAGAAATATAGATAGTGCCAATACCAATAGAAGAATCAAGAGTGTTGAAATAATATGCATATGTTATGCCTGATGAGTTATGAAATGGTTTACCACAAAAAAAAGATTAAAAATCACACTTATTTTATTTCATGATTAGCTCTACCCAATCAAGTAGTTTATAAAATGAGTCTAATAGAACATGCAAAATTAAATAAATAGGTTATTGAATTGATAAGATAGAAGGTGATAAGGGAGAGTATGAGTCCATGTGCAACACCAAAATTTATAACTCCAATGAAATATGGATAATATGTGTGGATAGTATAACAATTAATAAAGATAAAATACAGTATAAGTTTTCTATACATTGTTTAGATGATATGATAGATGTGCTTGTAAGAGCAAAATATTTTACCAAGATTGATCTAAAGAGTGGTTATTATCAAATTCAACTTCATGAAAGAGATGAGTGGTAAAATTCATTCAAGACTATAGATGTCTTAAATGAGTGGATGGTGGTGCCATTCAAATTGTCTAATACACTTAACACATTTATGAGGGTGATGAATAAAGTGCTAAGAGATTATATTAATAAGTTTATGGTAATTTATTTTGATGATATTTTTATATTCAGTAAGACAAAAATAAGAAAACTTACATCATTTTATAATGGTAATGGATTTGTTAATAAAGGAGAAGTTGTATGCAAATTTGAAAAAGTGCAGGTTTATGTAGAATAATTTGGTATATTTGGGATTTTTACTTTTAACATATTGTTTAAAAATGGATGAAGAAAAGATAAAGACAATTTTTGAGTGGTCTATTCAAAAACTTATTTCAGAGGTAAGAATTTTCCATCATTTAGCAATTTTTTATAAAAAAAATTATTAAAAAAAATAGTATTGTGGCACTAATCACAGATTGCATGAGAGGGAAATAGTTTTCAAGGACTAGAACAACCAATAAAAGGTTTGAGTTTTTGAATAAGAAGATTACAAAAAGACCAATTTTAGCATTACCAAATTTGATCAAAGTATCTGAGGTTGATTTTAATGCTTCATTTGTAGGAATTGGTGCTATGCTGGGTCAAGAAGGAAAGCCAATAGGATATTTCAGTTAGAAATTAAATGACGTAAGAACCAAGTATTGTAATTATGATGTTGAAATTTATGCAATTGTACAAAAATTAAGACATTTGAGGCATTATTTGGTACCTAAAAAGTTTATACTATTAACATATCATAAGGATTTGATGTTTGTGAATACACAAAAGAAGTGGAATGGTAGGCATGCAAAGTGGATTTTCTTCATGCAGGGGTATGCTTTTGTGTGGAAGCATAAATTAGGAAAATGTAATTAGGTAGATGATGGATTGAGAAGGAGAGTAGTGTTATTTACTACTATGGTGAGTGAAGTAGTTGGATTTGAACTATTAAAGAATTATATGATACCAATCCATATTTTGGAAAGATAGTTGAGTAGTGCATGAATCCATTAACTAATGAGACAGATACTATTCATGATGAATATCTTATACATGAAGGTTATGTCTTCAAAGAGAGATAAGTATAAATTTTATTTCGGTATCTATGAGACAATATAATAAGAAGAATTACATAGTGGTGGTTTGGATGAACATTTTGGTAAGATGAAGACAATAGATTTGGTGGAGAAAAAGTATTTTTGGCCAATGATGAAGAGATATGTGATAAAATATGTTTCAAGGTGTAGAATATGTGAGGTTTTCAAAGGACATGCACACAATACTAGACTATACATGCCATTACCAGTTTCGTGAGGGTCATAATCATATTTGAGTATGAATTTTATATTTGGATTACCAAACACAGAGAGAGGTAACAATTAATTTTTTGTTGTTGTAGATCAATTTTATAAAATGATTAATTTTATTTCATGCAATAAAACCAATTATGCCACTAGAGTTATATAATTATTTTTTAAGGATATTATGAGATTACATGGTGTTCCAAAAACTCTTACTTTAGATAGGGACATGAAATTTCTGATTTATTATTAGAGGACATTATGGAAGAAGATGGACACTAAGCTATAATTTAGTAGCACATATCACCCAAAAACTAATGGATATATATAATTTATGAATATGAGCTTTGGAAATTTGTTGAGATGCATAGTTGAAGAAAATCCCAAGCAATGGGACCTGGCTTTACCACAAGCTGAGTTTACATATAACAATTCAATTAATAGATCAACAGGAAATTCAGCATTTCAAATTATTTATGGGATAAATGTTATAAGTATTTTATATTTGTTATAAATACATATTATAGATTGAATTAGTGGTGATGCAAAAGCATTTGTTGAGTACATGTAGTAGTTGCAAGAAAGAGTAAGAAGAAAGTTGCAAAAAAGTAGTGAGAAATATAAAGAATTAATAGATGTCAGAAGAAGATCCAATATATTTGAAGGAGAGTTGGTAATGGTTTACTTGAGGAAATAATTTTTTTCAAAAGGTACATACAAAAAGTTAAAGTATAATAAAATTGGACCATGCAAAATTGTGAAGAAAATCAATGACAATGCTTATGAGGTGAGTTTATCACAAAAAATTTATATATCTCTAGTATTTAATGTTTTAGATTTATATGAATACAATGGAGAATATGATGAAGATGATGAAGATGAATTAGTGAATTGATAGTATAAAGTTTCAAATAATAAGAAGGAAAAGATAGCACAAGTTTTGGATATGAAGATAGTAATTACAAGACAAAGGGATTATAATAGGTATTTGGTGTAGTGGAAAGGATTGAAACAAGAAGAAAATACTTGGATTATATAATGAGAGATGAATAATATTGATAAATAAAAATGGCAGGAGTATAATTAGGCCAACTCATAGGAACTAAGTTGTTTTCAACCAGATGAGAATGATGCAGAAAAAATAGGCCAATCTTTTGGAAGCCATAACTTTTGACTTGTAGCTCTATTTGAGATTTTTTTCATGTACCAAAATGACCATTTCAAAAATTTCAATGCTTTATTAAGAAATTATATTGACTTAGAGTTGATTCTAATATTGTTTAGAGGTCATACGTGATCATTTGAGGGTCTAAAATTAACGTTTAATAAATTTTTTGAGAATTTTCTATTTTTAAAAATTGTATATTTTTAGTGTTGAATATTAATTTTAGTTTAATTTCATCCCATAGGTTAATTTTAGTGTTTAATATATGTGGAGATATTTTTAGAGCAACACACGCTTGCATGTGAAACTTACTATAAATAGTGGCTACTAAAAATATATGTTTTTTCTAGATTTTTTTGTTAATTTTTACATGTCAAATCTAAATTTTTATTTGAGGCTTATTTAAGCTTAGTTTGGGTTTATAATAATTTTAAATTATTCAATATGAATCAATTTTGAGTTATTATTTCAGATCTTGACCTATTGGTAATTTTATTGTCTTGATAATTTTTGGTTTCATTAACATAATAAAATAAATTTATTAAAACTTAATATAAATCCAAAACCTAGTTTTATTTTGTATTAATTTTTTCAACATTAGAGTCTAAATTTATAATATAATATAATTTGTTATTTTTATTTACTTATTTATTTTATGAAAATATGAAGACTGGTGGATTTCTTTCTGTTAGGATTTTCTCCATGCTTATCATTGAGACGGCCCTTGGTTCTTTGATTGTCTAGCCTTGGTTCATACCATGGTCTTAGGTTCCTACATGATTGAGCATTAATAAACATTCAGGGTTTGTCAGCATCGGACAAGTCTAGTCTTTATAATGTCCTCCCCCATTCTATCCTATTTATTTTAGCTGTGAATAACAATGAAGGAACACCAATTAATGGATCACAACAAGCATCTAATGAAGTTTCTCTCAAAATTTTAAAATGAGGTAATGTTTTAGAAAGTGATGTTATACTACCTATTCTCAAATTTAATTATGCATGTCAATGGTTAGAGTAGTTTTGTTTAATAGGTTATTTTTTTGGGAAAATCCACTCTAAAAGTACGTTATGCTCTTGGGTTAAAACTCTCTAGGAATCTTGAGGAATCAATCTAGAGAGCATATAAAACATGACAAAGGGTTTCTTCCTCTTCTATTTTTTTACCAAAACCATGCCAGATAATCCTCCATAAGTCTGCCAGGCGGTATATTAGGAACTTGGTCATGGTCCTCTCCCCCTGGACATGAGACTTTGTAGTCTTGGAGCACACTACTCTTAAATTCATAGATTGGGATGAATTATTAGGAATGTCACTCTCATGCTATCAATTTAATAACCAAATAGCTTCCTCCATAAGTAGTGTGGTTTGTCATTAATAGAATTGGTTTTACTTTGCTAGATCATAAAAGAGGGTATGTGTAGAAGTAAAAGTATCTCAAGACCTCAAGGAGTATGTGGAAATCCAAGTCAAGGATTTGAGGCACTCTCAACAAGTCCTTTATTTCATCTTGCCTAATACTTATTTTCAGTGCTAGGCCATAAACCATAAGATATAGGATTATCCCCTTTAGCTGGCTCACAATAATTTAGCTAACCACTTGCCCTTACCACCCAAGTCCTCTATTGAGGCTAGAAAAAATCCAACTAAAGATAAATGGACAATGGTGGGGAAGAGGAATTCATGTCTCAAAGAATATAACTCAGTTGATACCTCCAAAGGTGTCAATCCATCCATAAGCATTGGCCTACAGGAGCAGGCTCTTGTTGAAAAATAGCCCACATCAATACAAGCCTCAAAATTGGTTGAAAACACTAGGGTGTTTAACACTCCACTTGTTGTGAAAGTTTTATCTCAAGGTCTCCAGGCTTGTAGGACTAGCTCTCCTAAATTTTCACACCCATAGGTCACCACTCTTCAACTTCCCTCTTAGTGGGATCTACCCAAATGCTCTCATAGCCCTCCTAGGAGGGATGACAAGGTGGAGGAAGGAGATTTTTTAGCTAACCTTGACCTGAGGAAACAATATGAATTCTTGAATTCTAATAGTGGGATTTTTTTATAAAACTAATATGATGCCCTAGAAGGGTTGAATTCAGAGGACATGTCCCTTGACAGCCATTATCTATTAATTATTTTTCATGGAATGTTTGGGGTTTCACAGACCCAAAATCCAAGTTCATCATTCATGAGTTAGAAAATAAGTTTCCTAAGATGGACATTATCTATATGTAAGAAGTCAAGGTGGTGGATTTTTTATTTATGGTTGTTATTAATTCCATCTGGCATGACAATATCATTTTACATAGTCACCATTGCATGGGACATGGAGAGGTGATCACTTTCATTTCTCCAAGGTGGTGGCCATACTTAGTGCAATCTACCATAGACCCCACCAAATGGTTAGTATGGGTTTTTTTAATATTAAAAGCCATCATTTTGTATTTATTAATATATGTCTCCAATGACACATTAGAGCATACTCATTTATGGTGGTGGATTTTGGATGATTTGCTCAATGCTCATTGGGTATTATGTGGTGACTTTAATACAGCGGAAGCTCCTAAAAACATAATAGGCCACTTGCCCATGAGGTGTGCAACTAGCAAAAGGGAGGCATTGTTCTACATGTACACTAAATGGAGCCTTTATGACCCTAATACTTCACACTGGCCTATAGATAGAGTTTCGTATACCTAGAGTAACTTCAAGGAAGGCCCCACTCAAAATTTGAAGCATCTTTATAGGGAAATGATGTCCTTCTAATCGTACTTCTCTTTTGATAACAACTTCGTCCTATCTGTACAATCACTACTAGATTTTGGGCTTTCCAACCATTCCCCCATTTAGTTTTGTGTGACTCAGTAGCTCATGAAGCCCAAAGTCCATAAAACATGATTTTTTATTATCACCTCTCTACTTGAAACATGGGCCCATGGTGGCACACATTGGGAGAGTATAGAATTTAGACCCACATCCTTCCTAAAAATTTGGCTGGATTCTCTTGTGGGATGATGTAATCCAAAGAACCACCTACTTTTTATAGATCTATATATGATAGGTTGCCAAAATTTAGAGACACTCATACTATGATACTTCTTCAAAGCTAAGCCATATGACCATAGCTCTAAAAAAATATTCCTTTAATGAGATTTTGCAGGTGAGAGTTGCTTCCTTGAAACACTACATTCATATTATAGATAACTACAATGCACAAGGAGCCCATGTCAAATCTAGGATTCATTAGCTAAATATTGGGGGAAAAGCTTCTAATTCTTTCAATTATTGTGAGCTAAAAACTCAAAACAACAAATTCAAGTTATTACTGAGGCTGGTAGTAGACTCTCAAAAACACCATAGATAGTGCAAGCATTTATGCACCATTATCATCAAGTATTCCAAGCTGAATCTCCTTTGACTAAATGGAAAACTACCCTTAAATATTGTCTTTTAGTTGTGCCTTGTAAACTCACTCCCACTGAGTGGGTGATTTGTGATAGTACACTCATTATAGATTATTTACATGAAGCTATGATAGATATGGCTAATGACAAAGCCCTTGGTATTGATGGCTTCCCTTTCAAATTCCATAAAACCCATTAGGATATTTTGGGTAATGATTTGCTTAAGGTTTACCAAGAAGCATTTCATACACACACTAGGTAAAAATATTAACAAAAGAAATATCAAATTCATACCTACATAGGGAGACATAGAATTGATTTGTAACTGGTGACCTATCACCAGCCTCAATGTTTCCTATAAAATAATAGCCAAAGTGCTAGTGATTCGACTGCATAATATCTTACCTCTCATTGTGCATCCAAAACAAACTAGTTTCATTAGGAGTCACCACATCTTGAAAAACTTCATTATCATTTGGGAAGGTATGGATTGGGCTAGACAATCCAAGCAATAATATGTTTTCATCAAAATTTACTTTGAAATGTTGACTATATCTTAGATGAAGTAATGGCTCATATCTATGTGGTTGATTCTCTTATAAAACACATTATTCTTAGAGAACACTATAGTTTAAATATTTTAATAATAAATATTGGTTTCCTCTTCTTTGTTACACACTAGGTATGATGGGATTATTCTTATCTAGACTACTTGACATGTTATTGATGTGGCTACCACATATTATACTTCTACAGATGAGAGGGTGGCAATCAATTGCTTCTTAAGTATGCATGTAATTTCAATTGATATAAAATAAAATAATTAGTCAAAGTTGATTTTCCTATCATCATTTCTAATGTTACAATCATTGTCCATATAATCAATCATCTTGAACTCTTTTGAGGATACATACATGATTACAAAACCTTTTTTCTAGCTACATGTCTCAAATACATTTTAGTTGTTTTTCAATGTGATTCCTTTGGTTTTTCCATGAACCTTGATGACTCCTAAAAAATATCAAGACTTGTGTTCATTAAATACATTAGGCTTAAAAATTTTCTTTTGTATAAGGTTTGATCAATGTCTAATCCATTATCATCTTTGTTTAGTTTTAAAATAATGTCAACTAGTGTTGGTGACAAATTGACATTCGTAATATTAAATCTCTTCATTAAATAATCAAAATAATTATACTGAAATATAAAAATGTTTTTTAATAAATTGAATAACTTCTATATAAATGAATTACCTCTTCAACACCAAATATATCAATTATAATTATGTTTTTATTACTATCTTGAATGAATTAGATGGCATATTTATAATGACTATCAAATCATCCACATATAAGCACACAATTTTAAAAAAAATCTTAGTCATCCTTTTTGAGTTACATTTTTTATTCATTATTGCCTTTTCAAACACATATTCTCACAATATGAGTCAATTCTTCTATACCAATCTAGCAGAGCATGTTTATGTCCATACAAGGCTTTACTCGATCTAAAAACCTTGTGTTTTAGGCCTATAACCTAATATCCAAGTGGACGATATACATTAACTTATTGTTTTATTATGCCATTTAAGTATATTTCACATCCATTTAACATAATTTTGAGTTTCTATGAGCATTAATAGATTACATGATTCTAACAATATCTAAACTAGCCACCAGTGCAAAATTTTCATTGTAATCAATTATAATCTATTTAGAAAATAATTTCATAGTTAAATTTGGTTTTTGATATAAATATATACATTAGCATTGAATTTGCTATTGTATACGTAATTCACTCCTATCACATCTTTTCCTTTTGGATGATTAACTTTATCCCATCATTGATTCTTTTTAATTTAACTTATTTCCTCATCCATGGCACTTATCAAATGTTCATCTTGGATAACACATTCAAAATTTATGAGATCAACTTATTCAAAAATGAAAAATCATAATACAAACTTACATCTTTAATTGGTTAAGATTCATTATAGATCTCCCTTGCGATTATTATCTTCCTTTATGAATTATAATTTTAATGATGCTAGATTAGGATTAAATTAATCATTGTTGTGTGTGCTTACCAATGCAAATGATATTAGTATTATAGGTGTTATAAAAGGTTAGGTAGGAGACTTCAGTACATTAGGTATTATTGGTATGCATGTTAGGGGTATATTTGTGATCCATCTTCTTATAACTCATTTCCATGTTGTTTCCTAATAACCATTATTTCTATCTTATCAATACTTCGATTCCATGCTTCTTATTCAATGATGTCTACATCCTTAATGATTATGGTTTTTTCTTGTAATTATATTGTATAAATTATAAGCTTTTGAATGCTCACTATAACCCATAAAAATACATATCTCTCCTCTATCATCCACTATATTTTTCAACTCTCCTAGGATAAGTGAATACTCCATGCAACCAAAGCCTCATAAATGAGAATCATTGACATTATTTACACTACATGCTTCTTTACAAACTTTTTTATTCACACTCTTCATTAGGCATATAATCAAAATATAGATTTTTCACGCTATAGATTCAAACTAGCATTCATTTGGTAGATGTTTGGCTTTCAACATAATTTGGGCCATTTCAATCACTATTCTATTTTTCTTTTTAGCTACACCATTTTTTGGAGGTTTATATCTTATCATAAACTAGTTTTTATTCTATTGGATTTAAATAAACTCACATATTATTTGCATATGTATTCTCCTCCTTGATTAGATCTCAACATTTTGATATAGTGGTCAATTTTATTTTCAACTTGGGCCTTTAGTCCCATGAAAACATGGAAACAATATGATTTATGCTTTAAAAGTAAACAAAATTTTTATGTTGTAATCATAAAATATAAATTTATGCTGATTTAGGGGAATTGAATTTTTCCATATAGATGTGTGTGCACAATTTCTAATGTCACTCTTACGTGAAGGGACATTCCTACAAGAAAACTTTCTCTATATTTTTTCCCTAGAATTCAACTTTCACAAAATGTATTAAGATACTCTATTAATGGAAAACCATTCATCATAATTTTCTAATATAATAATTTCAAACTATTGTAATTCAAATCATAAATTATTAAATCCCATAAACATGTATGATTCTTGAATGATGCCTTAAAGGTGGTTTCAGTAGGTCCTTGAGTTTGTAAACTCTAAAATTAAAATGCAGGCAACACTATACTATGAATTTTTAAAGGAAACACTTTGTTTCTCATTATGTTGACCTTTGAGACAAGTTTGTAACTTGGAAATTTGTCCATAATGAGGCATTTATCATGATCAAAATATACTATGTAGCCATTCATCACTAACTAAATTATGCTCAATAGGTTGTGTTGCAAATCAAGGACATAATATACATCAGGAATAAATTTCAATTTTCCTTGTTTAACTTTTATAAGAATTTTTACTTTACCCATAACTAAGACTATGTTGTCATTTCCAAATTTTACTACTATCTTGGTAGATTCATCCATGGTTATAAACAGGTCTTTGATTCTAGTTATGTAGTTACTATGACAAAAATCCAATAACCATACATATTTGGTACTTTATTGTGACATATTACATGCGATTAACATTGAATCTTGACTATTAGTGCTATATTAATTTTCCTTATAAAAATTAGCTTTTTCTTTATCCATATAAGACTACCTTTTTCTTTGTAAAATTGTTGATGTTTTACTCCACATAGATTATTGAATTTATATATAATGGGGAAGCTTGAGACAATAATTTTTAGGCACAAATATGTCTCTTTCCTCTCCCACTAACTTTATGTAGACCTTGATTTTATAGGTTCTTAGAAACTAATACATTCAAGTGAGGGAGTCAAATCTCATTACTCAAGGTTATTTTGTTGGGTTCTCTACCTTGTTGACCCCTAGGTCATTGTTTCACATTCAATTCTCCACTCAAGTGGTTGGTTGGCTTCTACTAATTACTACACTAAATCTCACAAATATGATATATCATTAAATTGATTGCATTCACCAAAGGATATTTTTAGGCATCTCATCCTTTATCTTCCATGGAGTAGTGTATATCATTTTATCAAGTAAATAATTGGATTTTATATCTCTAGTCCGTTTTAGAGAGTGGTAGAGTCCAAAGTTGCATGATTGGTTTCTTTGGTGAGGTGGTTTCCATGGGTTTTGATGTGGATAATGACACATTGCTATTTTTGACAACTTTTGAGTGGAACCTAGGGTTACACCCTTTTTTATTATATCAACTTGGAGGATTACATGTTCAAATCTCTTTTCAGTGATAATACTATGGGTTCCACCTCAAACTTTCATCCAATGGCTCTATGTATATATTGTTGGTTTGTTGAGTCATCTTTATCGATGTGCTCCTAATAGGTTGAACCTATTTTCTTTATTTGCTACATCTGATCCAGCTTAGATCAATGGCTTGGATCCTTTTGTGGCATAATCAACAAGTGGAACATATTAGATTTATGCCATTGGTTCCTCTATTAATATGATGGGTTCTAGCATGGGTTCATAAATTTTGTTAAGGTATTTAGCCATTATCATTTTTTTGGGTTGAAAACTTTATGTATTAAGTTATATGATATCTTAGTGATTGATTTTCTTCACAATAAAACTATAAAATGACATAGATTGATGCAACCACTCTGTGAATGTGTATTGTAACTTGAAAGAAGTTGAGAAATGAGATTTATGGTTGTGATGTTTACTTGTATAGTGGTATGTGATGCAATTATGAATATGATTATAAATTGTTGGCTTGTTATTAAATTGTTTGGCATTATGTCTATGACTTAACACCTTGAGTTACAATTATTGAGAGTCATATATGTGGCTTTAATAGATATAAACGATTTTTTAAAAACAAAATTGCATGCATGATCATTGTAAATGTGATAAATGATATAAAATCTTTAATGTTTACTATTACATTATTAAGAATAGTTGTATCACTTTATTGACAATGGTTGTATCACTTTAATTTTCCTTTATTATCATTTTTATAACTTGTAGCAACCATATTTTTTTATTATATATAATATAAATCTAGTGTATACTTAATATGATGCATGGATAATTATTCTAAACAAATAGTTGCAATTAATTTTAACTACATTATAACAATGATATGTGGAACAAATTCCGGCATAAATCTTTATCATATTTGATCTGTTAGGATTGTTACTTAACAATGATGATACAATAAACTATAAAGTCCATTCTTTACGTGTATATATAAAAGTAGAATATAGATGCCAAATGACGTCATGGAGGAAACCTAACAAGTTCGTGAAAGAGCAATATGAGACGTCTCTCCCGTGGGTACCATTCAAAAACCCGAGATAGGGCTTCTAAGCTACGCTGAATCGAAACGTAATATAATCGCTCTGATTTATCAATCTAAACGAAGAGAGAAAGGATAGAGAGGGAATGAAGAAGCAAAGAATGTATTTGAACGTTGGCTTATCTGGTCAGCTGGTGGTGGTTATGAGTTCGCAGCAGGCAGAGGAAGAGGCACCGCTCCGTCCTGGACCAAGAAAATGCAATCGCAAGGGCTTAAGCCATGCCACCTCCACCACTTTCAGACCGCTTCTCCCCCGCCCGCCTTCCATGGCCCCTCGCGGCTGGCCCTCCCGCTTTACGTCCGCGGGCTTCCAGTTGAATTCTAGTACACCAGACGTTTCTGTTGTAGTCGATCAGATTGTGTAGATCCCTGCACAGAGTCAGCCTCTTCGATCCGATTTCAACAGAGGGCAGGATTTAAACGCTGGTAATTTTCAGAATAATCAGGGTATAAAAAATACGCCGATTGTTGACGCTGCGCCTGTGAAACGCCCGAAAACCCATCAGCGGGTTTACCATCTAGATATCTGCAGAAGCAAGAATGGGCCGCTGTTTTTGACGGCAGAGCAGTCCAGCAATATCTACAATAATCGGATGACTGGGTTGACAGTTAATCAGAACCAGACCCTCTCTTTTGTCTCCTCAGTGCATGGCACCTGGTCAAGTAAAAGTAAAAAATGTTTTGGATCAAAGTTCCACGGCTACAGGCGTCGCTCCGGACTACGGGGATCTCAAACATTGCGTTCCTATGTCGCCATCCTTTACGTGGGCGGGCACCCATGATTATTACTATAACCAAGTGATCGGCAGTTCCAGCCAAGCCATGGAGAACATGGACTCTGACAATACTTATCCGCTCTGCGACGGTTATGATATTTTTGATATATAATTATTTTTCCGTTTGTTTTAACATATTAAACCGCATGTCATTATAATGTGATTGTCGATGCTGGGTGGCATATCACAATTTGTTTTTTAAGCTGTGTTTTATTTGGAAATCTGATATGAAAACCTACAGCAGTATTGTATGACACTCTAAAATGATAGTTGTACGTTACCAACACATGCATACAAACTGGTGGGCTACATTGATTCTGTAGATCATTCTGTGACAATCTAAATGATCGCTCTATGTAACCGGCACCTACAAAATGATGGGCTCCATTGAAAAATATTGAAAGTGACAACTTTGAAATTTAGCTTTTCTTTCATTGGTTTATATATATATATATATAAATAATTTTAAGAAATGTTAGATTAAATTAAAAAAGTAAATATATATATATATATGCACCCACCCTATCGATAGTCAAATGATTTCTAATTGTAAAGGGCTTTGAAATTTTGGAATACCACACATTCCATGGGTCATTGAATCACGTTCACTGATAATTTAGAGAGAAAAATAAAATTCAATTCAATTCGCCAATATTAATATGTTATAATTGGAAACAAAATTGGGAACTCAATAGCCCCTACGTTCCAAATAGGTCATACTATTCCAATAGAGATTCACATTGAGAATAACATTGAAAACCTATAAAATAGATTTATTTAAAATTTATTTATTGGTTATGTTATAGATATTTTAAAAAATCCATTCAAAATTATAAATTAGATATATATTGAGAGATTGTTCCTCTTCTAATAATGAATTAGAATTAAAAAACATGCATAAAATTGTGCACCTTTTTTTTTTCCCCCAAGGATGGAGATGATACTGTCACATATCTTTAAAACATTAAGAAAGTCTGCAATGATCATGATAATACTAACGAATGATTATAATCTGATATATTAATAAATGTTAAAAAACATTAATGGGTAATTAGGTCAATGGATGCCATAACTTGGAATGGTAATATGTAATTTTGTGAAATGTTAATAATTTTTCTTTTCTTTTTTTAAAAATTATGTTAGTAAGGTTATAATTTTTTATAAAATTGGGTTTTAAATAAAGATGAGTATAAATTTAGTGTAAATTTAAGGTGGTGAAATTTTATGAATGAATGAGACAAACCATGTGAAATATTGGTATTTAAATAATGAAAAACTTTTATATGTATTATAATTGTAATAGAACATGGTTTACAAAAAATTTAGTTTTTTCTTATTTTTTAGTGTGTACATATTTATTATCTTTCATTATTGCATAGGAGATAAACATGTCATATAGTAAGCAAACTCTAGATAATACAATAAATTTTAATCTTTCACAATTTGTGTTTTTGATGTCAATTGTTGTCTTATTGAAAGGTATTCCTTGTACTTTATTTATTTTTAGGATGCATACCATTTTAAGTAACATTTTCTAACTAATAAAAATTAGATGTCAACATAATATCTTATCATTTACACATAAAGATAATTATATCTATTTGAGTGTCATTGATGTTATGTGAAACATATTGTTTTCTCTATTATATTTTCTTTATTATAGCTATAATGTTTTAAAAAATACATTTTTTACTATTATATGTTGTAACTAAGTTATTAGTCACATGCAAATACATGTTGATATATTAAAGACTTGGTGTTCTTATTGGAGACATGAATGAATATGTTCTTACATGAGAATTATTTATTTCTTTTTTTGGGTTTGCATTTTTTATGTTTGTGAATAAATATTTGAACACTAGTTAATTTGCGACGCATCCTTGCTGAATTTTTTTTTCTAATGTTATGGTTATCTCAAATATTTTCCACAATGTGTGACCAAATCAATTCCATGCATACCTTGGTTTATATTTTACATGGGATAGTTGAACTAGTTTACAAAAAAATAAAATTAAGAATTTGTTAAAATATTTGTTGTTATTTTGAGGATTTACCTAATACAATTGGGTATTTATTATAAATTACTTTTGGGCCTATGAAATTAATTTTTTCAATGTGAAAATATTATATGTGTCTCACTTTTTATTTAAATACAACCAATACTTGTCCCTCTAGTTCCTTCATTTCTTGGATAGAAATTTGAAGGCTTGAATGTATATTTGATGCATTTATGTTGAGTACTACTATGCTTGTAAGAGTGAGGAGAATTAAGGGAGACTTTATATTGATAATGAATCAATGTATTAAATTTCCAATGCTAAAAACCAAATATGATTCCCCTATACCTACTTGTCCTGGAAAAATAATCTTAAGTGGTGGAACCTATAACTTTTTGTGGGCATGGTCTATAAAAATTCTATAGGTAGTGTATTTTTCATCATAAAACTATTTTTTCAAGGGACATATTGAACACTCATTATGTTTTTTTTTTTTTTTGTTGTATTGCCTAAACCAATCAACAAATTAGTATGGTTTCAATTATATTTTTTTTTAAAGGCACAAAGGCTAAACATGCCACTATTAGTTATTGTTGTGGTGCATGATGGGTGCAAATTAGACAAGAGTTATGATTACTGTAATTCCATTTCCATTTTCAATTCATTGTGTATGTCAATATCACCAATATATATTTCAATAATGGTGTAATAACCATTTTTTGGGAACAAAAAAAACAAGATAATTTTTTCTACCCATGTTGTTCATATGACAAAATATAATATTAACTAATCACATTTTCCACACTTAAATAAATCATCAACTTCATTCATTTAAATTTATGTCAATTCTCTTAATATGTATGGGTTATGGCCCCCAATTATAATTCATTAACCTAAAATAAATTAGTTGGAATACCTAGTGCCCTTATAATCTTTCACTATTAAACTAATTTACCCCCAACAACCACCACTATTCATTTCATAATTGAAGGTTCCTGCTATGTAGCTTTAAAATTAGGTCATTCATATTATTGGTTCAACCCAAAAAGGTCTTCCTTCTTTGAATCCATCGCAATAAGATATAATGTCTCTCATCATTGTTATAGGGTTAATTATGTGTAATTCATCTAATTCATCAACTATATCTATTTAAGATCATGATACTAGGTAGAGGTAAGGCATATGTCACCTTCATGATATATCATATTTGATTATTTTTAGTTGAATTTTTTTGTATGACATCCATATGTATAAGGTTGAGAGGTATCTCAAGGTAGTTCTTCATGCTCGAGATATAGGGTATATGCTAGTTTAAGATTCGTTTCCACTTTCCTTGTGTTACCCATAATATGAGGGTTATATATCATTTTATCTTGGACTTGTATGATCATCACATATAATAAATAAAATGTACACCTTTGATAATTAAAGCATTTCTAGGATTTAATAAAATTACAAATTGTTATATAGTTTTAATTATTTTAAATTTATTATAGCACATTAGTTGGTTTGTTATTATTAGGAAATGTATTCCCATAATGTTTCTGTTACCCATGACTATTCAAGTTTATTAGATCCTATTTTCTAAGAAGCGGTTGTGTTATCTTGATGGCTATTTAAAAACCAATTGTATTATATCAAAAATATATGAAACCATAATATTATTACTGTGTGTTTAATCTATATTTCTATTTGTAATTTGTACTCAGCTATACAGTTTGCCAACAGCGATATCAGAGCAGGATTTTAAGACAGCTATGAGTTTTTAATTTTTGATCAAGGGGCAGTCACACTCTTCTCTTTATTACCTTAGATTAATAGGTTTTCATTTATCTTTGCATATTTTCCTAGTGTAGTATGAGTAAAAAAAATATTCATTTACATTGCATTTAGCTAGAGCATAGAATAATCTAAAAATGTGCATTAAAACTTACTATAAGATAGTTTGAAGTTTTTCCCATCTCTGTGTTGATTGGTGTATATTCCTAGTGTGAAAATTTTAGATGGTGAGACCATGGATGGGTGGATTTAGAGATCAATGACATACTAACATAAGTAGCTAAAGAAGACTTCAAAGAAATAGGATGAAAAGATGCATAAGATAATTTACCAAATAGTATTTAAGGTATTACCAAGCCTACCATTTGTTGTAATTATCCATATACCTAAGGTTATGTGGAGAATATAAGATTTCATGAGAGGGGTATTCTAAGAAAGGTAAATCTATGACCAAACTATAGTGCAAGTAATGAGAAGGTCATTTATCTACAAGTTGTGCATCTTTGGATCGTGAGACATCATTACTTCTACCTAGCTCTAAGCCTATGTTAAATATAAACTACAGTCTTCTCACATCTATCTACAAGCAAGAACAAGGCTTTTAGTTTTCCTATGATAGCATTCATAATTGAATGATGTTCTTCAGATCACTAGTCACCAAAGGAAATCATGATGTTTATCAAATTCAATGTTTGGAATACATGAGTCCTCGAACATAATGTTAAATGTTTGCATAAGGTTTGCATGTCAGTTAAAGATGGTTATATTTATTAGATAGTAAATTTTTTTGAGATCTATTCTATTTTTTTGTCTTTTTAGTTTTTATTTGAACATTTGTGTCGATTATATAACATAGCTTTAAGTTGTCAAATAAAGACATGTTAAGGTTACAAGGTTTTTTTAAGACCAAGTCTTATATTAGTATATAATCAAATCCTTATTTGAAAGTCTTTGTTTAATTTTTTTAAGTCCATTGTTAATATTAAAGTTAATTTTTTATATACGGATGCACTATCACTTTTACGCAACATCCTATGGATGCACTATCACTTTTACGCAACATCCTTTGTCAAATGTCATAAAATGTCAAATGGGTCCAAACTATGGGGATTTTTCTCCTCATGCAAATGAGCTTCAAATATTCATCTACTGAGTTAAGTAGCTTCATTTACTAGAGGCTGGAGGATACATGGAGGATGGAGGAAAATTGGCATCCTCTCATGAGTCACCTACGATAGGGTCACGACATTTCTATGGTGACAATTTTTAGTGTGTTTGTTTCATGTTATGTGTGGTATGGTTTTATTGTGTAGTGGGTTTTTCAATAAAAATACTAAGCATTATTTTTAGGTTTGGTACCTCCTAATGAAGAGCATTGTGGGGAGAAAAATAACTAATGTATCACTTTTTTCTTGGAAAAGGGTTTGTGAAAACTTGAGAAACCACCAAAGTGTATAAAATAGTTGAGACCTCCTATAACCTCTAAGTTTGTTGTCAACCTAAAATAGAGAACCATATGGGTTTGTGGTAATCCAAAAAACCATCAAAGGTGTTAGAAAAGAGATGTACTCTTATCACTTTCATGTATCTGGTAATCCTATAAGGAAAAACAAAGGTTCCACCAAGACCATGAATCCACAAATATGGCATGCCACCTCAAAACTAGGCAGGCTACACAGAGAGTGTAAAAATGTTTTATCATGTTTGAGTTAAAGGGGTAGTAGGAATTAATAATATTAAGTTGTGAATGTTAGGATTTAATAAAATTATTATTTTTTATATAGGTTCAATTATTTTAATCCTATTATAACACATTAGTTGCTTTTTTATTATCGAGAAATGTGTTCATGTAATGTTTTTTTTATGCATGACTATTCCAGGCTATTAGATCTTATTTTTTAGGAAGTCATTGTACTATCTTGAAAGCTATATAATATTAATACTATATTTAATCTATTTTTCTATGTGCACTTTATATTTAGCTCTCCAATTTACCAACAAGCATATATATATATATATATATATATGGGAATTAATGGATAAATAGAAAGGACCTTGGTGTTATTCTAACAACCAAATAAAATTATTATTTACCATTTGAAAATGAGCTGAAATGAGTATTCCTTTTAGGACCTTGATTCTATAGCATAATAATTTGACCATTAGGTCCACAATAGTCATAAGTTAATATTATCAATATTAGAATTTTTCCTTCCTTGAATAATAAGGAAATAATATTTATAATCATGGTAACCATAAATTCATAACCATTTTTAGAATACAAATTATATATATATGAAACCATAATATTATTACTGTGTGTTTAATCTATTTTTCTATTAGTATATAGTCAAATCCTTATTTGAAAGTCTTTGTTTAATTTTTTTAGGTCCATTGTTAAAATTAAAGTTAATTGTTTATATATGGATGCACGATCACTTTTACACAACATCCTTTGTCAAATGTCATAAAATGTCAAATGGGTCCAAACTATGGGGATTTTTCTCCTCATGCAAATGAGTTTCAAATATTCATCTACTGAGTGAAGTAGCTTCATTTACTAGAGGCTGGAGGATACATGGAAGATAAAGGGAAATTGGCATCCTCTCATGAGTCACCTATGATAGGGTCACAATATTTCTATGGTGATAATTTTTAGTGTGTTTGTTTCATGTTATGTGTGGTATGGTTTTATTGTGTAGTGTGGTTTTTTAATAAAAATACTAATCATTATTTTTAGGTTTGGTACCTCCTGATGAAGAGCATTGTGGGGAGAAAAATAACAAATGTAGCACTTTTTTATTGGAAAAGGGTTTGTGAGAACTTGAGAAACTACCAAAGTGTATAAAATAGTTGAGACCTCCTATAACCTCCAAGTTTGTTGTCAACCTAAAATAGAGAACCATATGGGTTTGTGGTAATCCAAAAAGACATAGAAGGTGTTATAAAAGAGATGTACTCTTATAAATTTCATGTATCTGGTAATCCTACAAGGAAAAACAAAGGTTCCACCAAGACCATGAATCCACAAATATGGCATGCCACCTCAAAACTAGGTAGGCTACACAGAGAGTGTAAAAATTTTTTATCATGTTTGAGTTAAGGGGGTACTAGGAATTAATAATATTAAGGTGTGAATATTAGGATTTAATAAAATTATTATTTTTTATATAGGTTCAATTATTTTAACCCTATTATAACACATTAGTTGCTTTGTTATTATTGAGAAATGTGTTCATGTAATGTTTTTGTTACCCATGACTATTCCAAGCTATTACATCTTATTTTTTAGGAAGTGGTTGTACTATCTTGAAATCTATATAATATTATTACTATATTTAATCTATTTTTCTATGTGTACTTTATATTCAGCTCTCCAATTTACCAACAAGCATATATATATATATATATATATATATATATATATATATATATATATATATATATATATATATATATATATATATATATATATATATATATATATATATATATATATATATATATATATATATAATGGGAATTAATGGATAAATAGAAAGGACCTTTGCGTTATTATAAAAACTAAATAAAATTATTATTTACTATTTGAAAATGAGCTGAAATGAGTATTCCTTTTAGGAGATTGATTTTATAGCATAATAATTTGACCATTAGGTCCACAATAGTCATAAGTTAATATTATCAATATTAGAATTGTTCCTTCCTTGAATAATAAGGAAATAATATTTATAATCATGGTAACCTTAAATTCATAACCATTTTTAGAATAAAAATTATATCTATTCTCTCATATGAACACCAGTAGGAATTTATTTTTATACACTAGAATAAATTCCACTCATTTTTTAGATATCATTTGGTTCAAGGATCATTGCATTATAAGTCTACATAAACTTCTAAAACACATATCATAGATTATATTTAAATTATTTAATGATCACTTAACATAGTTCATAGCATTTACTCCTAACCCCATGGAGTATGAGATTCCATATAGACGTCTTCACTTGCTGGTGCATCAAAAAATATAAATGATCCAAGCTATTTGTTGATTTTTGAGTCTATTATGTGAGATAGGTCAAGTATATAAGGTGGTCCATAAATTTATGCCATAAAAAATCCCACTACAATGTCAAATAAATATTAAAATAGTAGAATAATACTTCAATTAATTAATGATACTTATATATATTGTCCACTATTTATAAATTATATAGTGGAGTCATATGTTCAGAACGGATGGTACTAGATCTAGCAAGAAACTAAGGTTATGACCTAAATCTTATATCAACCAATGTAAATCCTTTCTAAAATGGATATCAAGTATGGTTACTCTTAATTATCTATTTAAACACATTGAATAAATACAAATTGATCCAATTATATCCTCCCTTTTAAAGTGATATTAAAGATGGTATAAGTGTAGAAACTTCTACAAAACACTCAAAATAGTAAATTCATTGTGAATGTATCATGATTAATAGTTCCAAGGGTTATAGTTAAAAATTTTATTTAAAAAAAGACCCATAAGGATATGTACAAAAATTTGGGGGACAATAAGTGACCTGCACATGACCAATTTTTTTCTTGAAAATTGATAAATGTGAACATTTATAGATAATTCAGGATGACTCCACTCAATATTTGAGGATGGTGTAAGAACATGAATGGTAGAATTTTGAGTCTAGTGTTAAAAAACACTTTTTTAAATGGTTAAGTATAACCAGGTCAAACATTTGAAATTTGAATAGGAACTTCTATTTTTTTAATAAAATAGAGTAAACAGTAGGACATGTGGCCCCATATTTTTTTAGCACCATTTAATATTGTTTAAAAATTTCTTTGAAACTTTATATAAGATAATGTACTTTGTAACCTATATTTTTTTATAATTTTTAAATGAAAAAATTTTTTAATTAATTTTACATTTAAAAAGATTCTAAAAACTAACAAAAAATGGATAGTCATCCATGTGGCCCCATACCTACCTAAAAAAATTGAAACTATTTTTTTATTGATTATTTGTAGAATTAGGCCTAGTTTGTAACTCTATATAAAAAATTACATATGGAAACATATATAGGCATGTATATTTATGGAATGTATTGGCCTAAAAAATTTATAGTTAGAAATAAACATAGATAAAAACCTTATAATAGTATAAAAATAAAAAATCATATATTTGTAAAAGGAAGAGCATGCTTGTCATCATGATAATAATTTTATGAATTGGCTCATTAAAATTATATTGTATTTGGTGATGAATGATTAAATTTTTTATTTATTATCAAAACTCTTGGATTCAACTATGTGTTGAAAGGTCCCAGCCTTTGGATTTAGAATCAAAGCTGATTATTTTACAAAAGGCTTGTTTTCTGAATTCAAACTCGCCATGTTCCCTACACAATATAATGCACATGTGTTTTAGTGTATATAAGTTATTTCATACATGAATTTAAATCTAAAAAAAATTCACAAGTTTGAAATGCAAAATTGCCAAAGTGTGTATGTGTTATGGTCTAGTGAAGTCTTGAGTGGCTAAAATGCAAAATTGAGAAGTATTAGAAGGTGGGGGGAGGGTATGCATTATAACATGTACATGCTATGGTCTAGTGAAGTCTTGAGTGGAAAAAATACAAAAGGGGGATGCACTAAAAGGTTGGAAAAGAGAGAGATAATCTAATAAAACAAATCTTAAGTGTAAGTTTAAATTTAATAAATTTATTTTAGTAAATATAAGTGTTGACCGAAGTTCACTTTTAGATCAAATTGGGGCACCCCTAGGTAAAAATCTGACATTTATGTGTTTTAGGGGTTCTAAAATTATCTCACAAGGTGTTTTATAGGATAATTAATGTTATACTATCCTTGGTCCTTGGCCATTTTAGTCCTTTTGGTCATTTTACATCATTTTGAGGTCAAAAAGAGTATATTTAATGAGTTGTATGGATTTATTTGGAAGTGTGAAGGTTACAAAAATTGATGTCAATTCTAATGTATCCTTATAGTTCTTAAGTAATGAACTAAATAAAAAGTGGAAGGTTTATTAAAAAAATGTAGTTTTCTTTAGAAAGGAAAAGAAAATGGAACTTTTACTGCCCATGGGGAAGTGTGCCACATGGTAAAATATAATTCAATGTCTATTTATATTTACTATGTTTATTTTAATGTTAAATGATCTAAAAGTACAAATTTTATCACAAAACCATTATGCTCCTTTTCACCCTTCTTGGCAAGCAAAACTGATCTATAGGTTTGTATTTGGTATGATCAACACAAGAGGTTTCAATAAAAAATATATTGTGGGTGTATTATATACTAATTCAAATTAAATTTCATGTTTGGTTGTAGAAGAATGGTGGTATGATTTTTATGAACAATTCCTAAGAAGCTGACGTTTCAAATATACTTGCTAATTTGTGCACCGTACAAGTTTTACTCTTATTTGAAAAATTCCATAAAATTCAATTACAAAGATTCCTTACAAAGTATTTTCAATTAATTATCTAATTTCTCCATGATTTATTTCACATTTGGATGTGATTTGATGAGCCAACTAACTCAATTTTCAAGGAAGAGTGAAGGAGTGGAGTTGTAGTCATTTCCACCTTATTTCAAAATGTTGGTATTCTATGGAGGTTTTATGTGAATGTAAATTTATGTTCCACATGCCTAAAATCCATATGATAATCCCTTCCCATGTTTGGTTTCATCATATCATACTTTAGAGGAATTTCCCACCTTGTCTTTCTCTATTACCACCTCTTTACCAAACTTCACTTGCATCGACAGTTTTAAAGCTTGTTCAGCTTGTACATAGGATGGTAATCAGGATGTATTAGTTGTCCAATCCATATTTAATTTGAAAAATTATATCTATATTCTATTAAAACTTTCTAGTATAGTCACAAGCTCATCCACCATGCTAAAATAGTCATACAATGCCCCTACTTTCTCTGTTCCACTTATATGCAAGTGATTTTCATGTTGGAGAAGGTGTGTTGGAGATGTTTTCAAGGTTTTCTTGATCAATATAATGTACTAAAAGTTTGTAAATTAATTTGAGTCGTTTTCAAGCTATTCACCAACATGTTTTTGCCTCAATTACATTCCTTTCCTATATAACATGCCTAATGCATGCCTATAGCACCTTTATTGTTGTCATATTGAGGTGTGAAAAGGCTAATGTGTGTTTCAACCTCTTGGTATTATTAGAGGCACATTAATATGTTTAATTAAACTATAAAAAGTTAACATTCAAGTGTATTTCCATATTGCTTATGTGTAATCCATTGTTTGTGCACCAAAACATCCACCAACAGGTGGTTGTGTAAGGAACTAAAATGTTTGTATGGGAACGTTGACACAATTTGACACCTCATTAATGTCTTGGTAAGGTCTCTAAGCCATGAAAAACTCATACAAGGTGTCAAAAGTGCAAGAAGAGGTGTTAAACTATGTTGAAAAGATGAAGACTGTATTCTAGGAAGTTATCTTTAAAATGTCAAAATAAAGGTCAAAGGGCTTCTTGTGATTATCCTAAACCAAGGAGGTAAAGGTATTAAAGCATATATCCTAGTAAATATTATATCCCTTATCATATAGGTTTTATATTCCAATAATGGAGGTTAAAATTTTAGTGCAATATGAGAGTTAGGAAACTTCAATTAGCCTAAAAAAGCACTGAAATGCTCCATTAACATCTAAGGGCCCAAGGAGGTAAATGGTCTTTTATCGCCCTAAGGAATGATTAGTAGGTTTTAAATTATGGGATGAGGTTAAATGAAATTAAATTCATAAATATAGGCTTCATACAAGGTATTATATACCACTATAACTACTTATAGGTGTCCCTTTAATGGGAAATACACAACTATAGTAGTCCAAAGTACGGTCTCTCAATCATGGCAAAAGGGGAACTTAGTTATGGAGTCTAAAGAATATATATAGTGATCACAAGTATAATAATATATCAAATTGTTCCTAAAACTATAAATGATCTCTTAAAACATCATGACCAAGTCCTCATAAGATCAATACATATGTACAATAGGCTTTTAAGGGTAGGGGTGTCTCAGTCTAAAAAAAAACATAGTTTGTGATTCTAAATAACATATAAGTTAACCTAGGATTATTATAGATGTTTTGTGACAAAAATTCGTTCAATGGAGGTTCCAAAACAACAGAAACAAGGTCTCATGATGCAAATTATGCCTACAAGTAAGGTTTAGAGGTTGAGCATCTCAGTCTAGACAGTAACCTAGAAAGTTTATGCTAAAAGTGGTGTTTGAAAGTTTTCCAAAGAATAATGATAGTTCAAACATATATTTTATAAAAATAAGGATTGAATTAAATCCTTTTTACATCATTAACATGGTCTATGTGAGATCAATACACACTTAGAATAGTCAAACTCGGGGTTTCTTAATCATTTTGCAAAATACTTAGTTTAGTGAGTTTAAAAGTGCATATAGAATGTCTGGGAGGATAATTAGATGAAATAAACATATAATAACCTTATTAATATCTATTTTTATCTTCAAAATCTATAGGTTAAGCACAATAACCTACAGGTAGGGGCAAACTTAGGGTATCTCAGTCAATAGTTAGTGGACTCAGTTTTGAAGATAAAAAGTGCATAGGTAGGGTTAATGGGAGCTCAAAACTCATAAATAAATGTGTGAACACCTTAATTAATATTTTTTTAATTTCATAATCTACAATCAAGAGCAAAATAAGCCTACAAATGTCCATTATAGTCATGTATAGACCTATAATAAGGTGCAGGCTTGTGAAGGTAGGGTAAGACATGAATTTGTCTAGGGAAAAGAAGAATTTTTAAAATAATTGAATGTGGGTTATGATAGTTAAAATTTTATATAATAATCCCAATAATATACCAAGGTGATCATCTTCCTTCCCTACTTGGTCAAAAGACAATAATTTTTACTATGAACTAAGAAACCATGTTTGCTCAATATGTAAGTGTGAGGAATCCAAGGAAAAAGAGTATTTTAGTATGAATAAAAAGATTAAAGAGCATTATTAAAGGATGAGTAAAATTTTTAAATAACATATAATCATTTTTCTAACTTGGAGAGATTACCCTAGGGAGGATTTGAAGAAAAATCAAGAAAACGTGCTTTCTAGAGACCTTTTTTGGTCACTTTGAGATGGTTAGGCACATAATAAAAGAATAAATATAAACCCTATTATAAAAATCATCATAAATACTTGTAAAAAATCCAAATATACTCATTTTTCCTTGGGGATGAGGGATACACCTCACTATTTTTTCTCACAGGTCAGCCAGTCTAGAAAAATTAGGGTTTAGAAAAGCAAGCTAGTGAGTACAAAATGGGCAAAAGGCTTGAGGTGGAGATTTGGGAACCTTAGTAAACATATAATCAGGTTTATGTATGGAAACAATATGATATACAATCACTAGGTCAAGCTCAAACCTCTCTAAATGACCAGGATTCCATGTAACACATCCAACTAGATAAGTTTCTTCTAGGCCTAGTTGGTGAATGAAAGGAAAAGGTGAAAATAATTTCTTGGGAGGTTATGTAATGACTTTTTATGTTTTAATTATATTTTATCATGAATTAGACATAATTGAAACCATTAAATATCATTCCAAATAGCCAAAGCTAATTGGGTTCAGGTTAGGCTTATTAGGCCTTCAAGGGACCTAGAACCAATTGGGGGTCCATCTTCGTCTCCAACACTTGGTGGGATGTCCAGATATTTCAGGAATGTTAAGGGAATGAAAATATGCATGTATGAACTTTTTATATGCATATGAACCTACAATAAATCTAATTCTAACTCTAAGAGATTCCAAGCATGGAAGAAAGGTAGAATCCAGCTATATAGGGTGACTTCAAGTGTTCATATATTATTTGAGAGTTTTCATGGGAACTATATGATTTTTTAGGGGTTATTAGGGTCACCTAAAATCAGTTTTTTGGAATTTTTTGTCAATTTAAACATCTAAACTTTATGAACAATGCTTAAGATAAAAAACTACCTAAAACCCTACTAAACCCTTAGCCAAAACCCAATGGAAAAAACAAGATTGGAGAGATATATAGAAGAAATATTTTAAAAATTAAATATATTTTAACTTCTACAGGACTCACTCAGGATCCCTCACATCTTTTGATCTGTATGGAATTATACAGACATGGGGAAAAACAAGGCTTTTTTGACCATTTTGTGTGTTTTGTAGGCTACTAGAGGAGTCTAAAGATGAAATCAAGTTTGGATGAAATATTAGGACTTATAATAATTCCATATGGTCATTTATTTTTATTAAAATATTCCTAAGTGTCCAAATAATAGATTTCATCTCATCCACTCAAAACTAGCATAGTGGACACAAGGGTGAGAAGGTTGAAAACTCCAAGTGTCAACCTTTTTAATGTGTATTTGAGTAGTATGAGGACATTAATAGTCATTCCAAGTATAATTAAATTCCTTACATATATTTTCATGGAAAACTGAAGCCAAGTTTTAAGACAAGTGTGAAGGTTGACTAAAAAAATAATTTTTCAGACTGCAAGTAGTGATGGCTTCCTTCCATGAGTTTCTAAATGAGTAGAAATGAAACCAATGCATGGATAGGCATTATTGATTTACTTACCTCTTATTCCAATCATAATACCTATCCATATTTAGTTTTTTGGTGTTTAAATATGTTCAAATTATGAAGGCGGTTTTTTGAGCCAAGACTGGGAGTTTTTTTGCCGCTTTTCATAAGTTTCATGACTTGTATGGACACTTAGTCCTCCTAAAATTGAATATTTCAATCCATAAATATTTATCATAAGAACTTAACCTATTTTATCATATTTAAAAGTTTCCAAGTGGCCTTTGGACTTCCCTTGTCTTGTTCTTCTCTCAAAGGCTATAAATATTGACTCGTTTTGCTCTTTTGAGCAACCTTTGTTAGTTGGTGGTGAAACTGTGGCTAAATTTTTACTTGAATGTATATTTAGTAAATAAAACCATTTAATTTTACTACTTACATGTTGTATAATTGAGTGTTATTACAATCTTGTTGGTCTTATCTATTAGAAGATCATCTTTTCTAGCATGTTATCCTTGATTATTCACCAAATGTGCAAAAAAGAAATTATTGAAAGTATTTATTAGTGTTATATTTTAAGTTTATATGTGTTTTATAAGTGTTTCATGACTATATTACACTAAGGAATCATCCTTTACTCTCTAAAGAATAAAAATACCTCTTGAACCTAGCATATGAAACATTGATGTGACAATCCATCTTGACTTGTGATTTTGATGTGAAAGAAGATTTATTTAACTATAAATAATATAATTTTAGTAAAAAAGAGGAAATTCAATATTGGTGCATCACCTTTAGTTTTATTATTTTGTCTTCTTAACCATTTTCATGCAAAGTAGATAGGTAACAGAGTGTTTCAAAGAGCAAGGGAATTAGCCCTTCTAGAGATTCATCTCAACAAATTGTTACTCATAGAAAGAGAAATGTTTCAATTATGACACTTGGATGAGGAGATATAATCATATTTATAAGGGTGTAAATTCAAGTGACAATAGTTTCTAGTACACCCACTGGGACTCCAAGTCCTATAATATTGCCCAAGATTTGGTCTTGGAATAGTTCTAGTTAGAAGAACATCTACATTCACTACCTAGAAACTCCACTAAATTTATCAACTCTTTGGTTGCTGATCAGTCCCTAATTTCCATGCCAAAGGTGACCACTAGGTCTGATTCTAAAGGTATACCATTTGAGTTTGTACAATTGCCTTTGTATTCTATCAAAAGGTTTAGGTTTGTGAATACTCTTCCTTATTCAAAATAATTAGTGTTTAAGAAGTCCAAGTTCCTACTAAGTTAAACATATAATACTCATAGTATAAATTTCAAGAAGGATAAAACATAACTTTTTGTACCTTTCACGAGATCATATCCTTTTAATCTTGCCCAATATGATCAAATTCTAAGAGCAACCGTTAAGAGTGTTCCATATTTTATTGAATAAGGTCCTATTACTACCATTGAATAGATTACAAACATAGCAAAATTCTTCAATATACATAATATCACTAAATATAATGTGGCTATTAGCTTTTTGGCATTTTAATTCAAAGGTAAAGCTTTATATTGATATGGGACTCTACCTAAGAATTCTATTGGTTCATGGGATGAACTATGAGATCTATTGACAAAGAGGTTTGGAGATAAGAGTGATCATCTACAACTAACTGAGAAATTGACCAGTATCAAGAGGGAACCAAAAGATTTTATGTATTACTTTGACACTAGACATTAAAAAACATGGGATAAGATCCCATCCTTTGTTAGACCTACCCTAAATTATGCTTTTTTTTACTATCTAAAAGTATTGAATAGTGATGTAGCCATGATGATCCAATCCATGGGTGGGAACACACTAACTGATGCCTATCAGATAGCCATCAATAATGATAATTTTATTTTTCAATTAGGGAATATTGTTCCTAGGCCACCAATGCCATTGTTTCATTATTTTCAACCTCCTAGTCAAGTTGTCTTGCTTACTTTGGCTCCTTTGCCTAGTCAAAAAAAGTCTGCCATTGCCCCCACCAATGAGATCCATGAATTCAAGGGTTTCCTTCAAAGATTTAATAATGAATTAATTTCCATAAAAAAGCAAAAATATCAAATTTATAAGCCATACTATTCCTAAAATCAGTTTGGGCAAATAAATAAGCCTCCTTTTCAAGGTAATAATCAAAGACAAGGTCAAATCACTCAAGCTAGACCTTACCAAAGTTACAATCCTAATGGTCCCTCATCTTCTAAAGTTATTGTTCCCAATAAAAACAAATTTTTTCAAGAATAAACATGTTATCCTCCCTATAACTAAAATCAATACCAAGTTGCCTATGCTAATGAGATGCATAATCAAGCCATAACTATGCAAGGTAATCAAGTATCTCAAGTTTCAAATTTTGAGTTGCCAATGCAATATGGACTATAAGGTCGAATGAAAATTGTAATGGATAATGGGAAAACATAATTTGATTATACTCTCATAAATAATTTGGAGGGAGAGTTTTGTGCCATCAATCATTTATGGAATGCAAGTAATGTGAATGCAAGTGTGTCCTCTAACACTATGTCTAAGAAAAGGATCGTTGAAAAGACACAAGGGGCTAGTCAAAGACCTATTTTGACTCCTAAATCATCTAAAATGGTGGATTGGTATAACTCAGACCCTAAGGTATAATATAATTAGAATTATTATAATTTAATCCCTGCTCCTACACATCCACCTTCACAAGCTACACCACAAGGTACTAGTGCTTCCAAATAACCTTTCAAGGTGAGAAATCCTTGTATAAATATTATGGATAACATAAATAAGTTACATATGAATATTTATTTTTTTAATTTATTTATAATACTAGGAGAAAAAGATATGCTTCAAAAGGAATTGCAAGGACTAGGTAAGCAAGTTAGATCAGCTAGAAATGAGAACATTTTCTTGGAAAATGGAACTTAGCCCATTGATGGACATGTGAAGAAGACTGATAATACTCCTCTATTTTACAAATACTTGATTATTTGTGATTTATTATTTCATAATTACATCATATATACTGGGGTTAGTAGTTCAGTTATGCCCAAGTGTATATCGGATAAACTAGGCCTCAAGTATGAACCAATGGCTAAAGGAGTTTTACAATTGGATGGATCGCCAGAAAAGACCTTGGGAGTAGTCAAGTATTTGAATCAGATTTTACATGATTGTCTCACTTTTTATAGTAATCATGATGTGGTTGAGGTATATTTTCCCCCATACTTTTCTCTTTATTTGTCAAGAGAGTTTACAGCTAAGATAGGTGGATAGTTTACAGCCAATTGGTCCTATATGTTTTTTCAAAAAAAATATAGTACTAAGGTGAATATTTAATTAGAGCCTATCCATCACAATACCTTATATCCTTACATACTTAAGGTTGAAATTTCAATTATACCATTATTAATGAGGAAGAACTTCACATAGATCAATCTCTAACATCTTCTCTTGGAGTTTTTGATTTGTATTTAGATGATTGGGGAGATGAACATTATGAGCATGATCCTTACGAATTCATAAAATAAGGTGGTCTTTGAGTGTATTGAATTCATGAGGAGGAATCTTTCATGACAAACTCTATCAATCCAAGTGAAGATATGGATGGTTTATGGCAGCTATTCTTTGATGGAACTAGAAGCAAAGTTGGGGAAGGTGGTGGATAAATGTTGGTTTCAACATCAAAGGAAAGGTACTATTCCACTTTCAGATTTCACTTCTCTTGTATTGGTAATGTAGTATAATATGATGCCGTCATTCATGGCTTTGAGTGGGCTATAAAAATACATGTGAAATAATTACAAGTGTATGGTGATAATGAGTTGATTGTGAATCAAGTAAAAGGCCAAAATGTGACTAAGAACTCTTTGCTTAAATCCTATAAGCATAGAGTGCGGGATCTTGTCTAGTATTTCCAATATTTCAACATCTAATCCATCCTAAGAGAAGACAATAAATATGCTGATAGGTTGGTAGTAATTGGAGCTCAATTTGATGTTCCAAAAGGGATAAGAGAAGATAAGAACCATCTATATCTCAAGGTGATTGTAAATCCCTCCATACCTAATAATGTAACTAATTGGAAAGTGTTTGATAGTAATCAATAAATATAATTTTTACTATAAGAGGAGGTTGTGTTTTCTTCCAAGAATTTGTCCAAACTATAGTATTAATATGGAGGGTAGATTATATAATTGAAGTTAAACAAGCTCCCTAAAGACTTAGTCACACTTGAGAGTATCTTAAAATATGATGACCAGTTGAAGAAATAAAAGTTAATAATGTCTACTAATCAAGAAAACTATGAGAAAGTATAAATCTTCAAGGATAAGTTGTTTGTACTTGGGAAGGTATTTACTATTGAAGAGAAACATGCTTTCATTGAGTTATGCAAGTATGTTTCTGATGTCTTTGCATGGGAATATAGTAATTTAAAGCAGTTTGATCCAAACTTAGCTCAAAATACCATAAAGATGGATGAGAATGTTGAGCCTCTTAAGAAAAGACAAAGGCTAATCAATCCTGTGATTGAGCCTCCCGTGAAGAAGGAAATTACTCAGTTGATTGAATCCAAAATCATTTTTCCTAATAAGCATTCATCTTGGTTGGCAAACTTAGTCCTTGTTAGGAAGAATAATGAGTAAATTAGATTTTGTGTTTATACTAGGGACTTGAATAGATTTTCCTTGAAGGACCATTACTCTCTTCCCTCCACAGATCAGATTTTCCAATTTGTGGTAGGTAGTGAAAGGTTTTTTCTCCTTGATAGATATTTCAGATATAATCAATTTTTGGTGAAGGAAAATGACCAATATAAGATAATATTTACTAATAAATGGGGTACATATTCTTATATAAAAATGCCTTTTGACTTGTTTAATGCTGGAGATACATTTCAAAGTCTAAGGATATGGGTTTTCAAGGACTAATAAATGACATTGTGTTAGGGTTTCTTGATGATATCACAATTCTTTTAAGGGTGAAAAGGATCAATTGAATCACCTTAGGTAGATTTTTGAGATATGCAGAGAGTTTGGAATCTCTCTTAACCCAAATAAGTGTGCTTTCTATCTATGAAGGCTAATTTTTATGACACATTATCTCAAATAAGGGTCTATCCATAGATCTTGAAAGGATGAGTGCAATCTTCGCATTAGACTTGCCCAAACATAAGAAAGGTTTGAAAATCTTCTTTAGAAAAATTAATTTCATAAGTAGATTCATTCCTAATTTTTCTAATTTAGTCAAGCCTCTAACCTCTATGCTAATAAAATATGAAGTGTTCACTTGGACAAGAAGAAGGAATGAGATTTTTGAAGAGATTAAACAAACCATTGCCCAAGATCCAACTCTTGTAGGTCCTAATTTATTAAAGGACTTTAACTTGTATACATTTGTAAATGAGGAGGTAATCTATGCCATGCTTACTCAGTCAAATGAAGAGAACTTGGAACAGCCTATTACCTTCTTTAGTCAAGGTTTAGAAGGATATGAAGTAAGATATACCTATGTTTAGAAGCATGTAATTTTAGTTGGTATATGTCTAAATAATTTTAGGCATATGTTATCAAGCAACAAGATTCACATATTGGTACATCATCCTAGTATCAAAGACTTTCTTTAGAGCATAGATTTGAATTAAAAAAGTGCTGGTTGGATAACAAAAGTGATGGAATATGATTTATAAATCAAGAAAACAAAGGTAGTGAAAGGGAAGTGGTTATGTGAGCATATTTATATTGACTTGAAGGAATATAAAGAAGTTATTTTATCACTTTATGATGACCCTATGATAGATGCACCTCCATCAATGAGAAGT
Organism: Torreya grandis; assembly: GCA_037957365.1. Lineage (NCBI taxonomy): Eukaryota > Viridiplantae > Streptophyta > Pinopsida > Cupressales > Taxaceae > Torreya > Torreya grandis. The sequence goes on from JARHVA010008154.1 coordinate 104,682, forward strand.
CAAACACAAAATATGATCCATATTCTTCAAATTGGTGAGTGTCCATAAGGTCTAAATAGAGCTAGAAGAAGGTACTTTAGATGACAATCTATTCCTTATGTGATTATTTATGGAGTTTTGTTTAGGAAAGACTTCTTAGTTGTGTTGAATCAGATTAGGTTTAAAAAATATTGCTTGATTTTCATGGTGGACCAACTAGTGGTCACTTTGCTTGAAGAACCACAATTGCTAAGATTATGAGAATTGGATACTTTTGGCCTAGTTTTTTTAAAAACACCCATGTTTGGGTAAATAATTTTCAAAAATAATCTCTCTTTTATGGTAAATAAAAGCTTGTTGCCTTACCTCTTCATCCAATACAATTTGTCCAACCCTTTATGTAATGGGGTCTATATTTGATATGCCTAATCAACCCACCTTTTAATGCTAGCCACAAGGGGGTGTTGACTACTATAGATTACTTTTAAAGATGGGTAGAGGTTATTTATCTTAATGAAGAAAATTAATGTTTAACTAGAGAATTCTATGAAGGCATAGTGACAAGGTTTGGGGCTTCTTCAACAATAATTTCAAATAATGATTTGGATTTCTTTAGAATGAAGACAAGTGAATGGGATTTGAATTATGAAATACATCTTATTACTTCCTCGAAATATTTTTTAAAAGGGAACGGACTAGCAGATTCCACCAATAAGAATCTAATCAAGATCATAAAGAGGGAAATGGAGGAGAACCAAAGGACTTGGCATTCCAAGTTGAAGATAGCTCTTTGGGTTGATAAGATCACCCCAAAAAGATCCATTGGAAACTCATCATATACACTTTTTTATGAGAGATAAGATAGATTACCTATTTCACTTGATCTACTAGCCTTGGATCTAACTTATTAGCTGGAGTTGATGTAAAATGAAAGCATGGAAGTTAGGTTGTGTGAGTTGATAGAGCTTTAAGAGAGAAGATATCAAGATATGAAAACTATGAGGACTCATCAAGATCAAACAAAGAGATAATTTGATAAGAAATCCATGCCAAGGATCTTATAAGAAGGGGACATTATTCTAAAGAGGGATGAATATAGGGATTAACCACTTTATGTAGTGGCCCTTATGTTATCACCAAATACAAGCAACACAATGATTTTCAAATATCAAAGTTGGATGGAGAGCAGCTTAATATCCCAGTCAATGGGATATATCTCAAACATTTCTACTAAGTTTCTCTTTTCTCTTTGTACATAGTTTTTTGTTTTGCTTATTTTCCATAAGTGCTTATGCACATATGTGAGTCCTGTTTATGTCTTACTTTGTTTTGTGTTTTGTTTGTTGTGTTTGGGTTGTTTGTTTGTGTTTTAGGCAATTCCTTGATAGTTGTCTTCAAAAAATCATTGACTCCCTTGGCCCATGATAGGATAAATCTACTAGTCTAGTTAGTATATTAGGCATATTACCCCTATGAGTCATCAATTTGTTGATCAAATTTCACTTTTAGGACAAATTGGGTTACCCCTAGGTAAAAATTTGACATTTAAGTATTTTATGGGGTATAAAATTATGTCAAAAGGTGTTTTATAGGTTAATTAATTTCATTTGATGTTATACTCACCTTGGTCCTCAGTCATTTTAGTCTTTTTAGTCATTTCAAGACATTTTAAGGTTTAAAAAAGTGTATTTAATTAGTTGTAAAAATTTATTGGGAAGTGTGAAGGTTAAAAAACCAGATTTATTGTCCCATGTGTCCTTATAGGTCTTAACTAACTGACATAACTTAAAAGTGGCAAGTTCATTAGAAGAAAAAGATTTTCTATTATAAAAAGAGAAGAAAATGACACTTGTACAACCCATGGGGAAGCGTACAACATGGTAAAGGATCATGAAATGCATATTAAACTTCCCCTTGATCAATTACATATTTTAAATGATCTTAAAGTACCATTTTTGACCCAAACTATATTTCTCCTTTTCACCCTTCTTGGAAAGTAAAAGTGACCTATAGGTTTTTTCTTTTTACAATCAGCACAAGAGGTTTTAGGAAAAATGATCATGGGGGTATATTATACATAGATTATATTTTATGTTTGGTTGTAGATGAATGGTGGTCTAAACTTTATGAACCATTCCTAAGAAGTTGACCTTTCAAATTTGCTTGCTAATATTTGCACCTTGTAGGTTTTGCTCCTGTTTGGGAATGTTCATATGGTTCACTTGGTAATATTTGTTCTAGAGGAGGTTTTCTCCATTAAATCATGTTATCCATGATTGGTTTCACATTTGTATTTGATTTGATGAGCCAGCTAAATCAGTTTGAAAGGAGGAGTGAAGGAGTGGAGTTGTAATCATTTCTGCCTTGTTCTAGAATGTTGGTCTTTTATAGAGGTTTTATGTGAATTGATAATTATGTTTTCAATTCCTAAGATATATATGATTAACCATTACCATGTTTAGTTTCATCACATCACATTTTGGAGTATTTTCCCACCTTGTCTTTCTCCATTGTCAACTCTTTCCCCAACTTCACTTGCAGCCATAGTTTTAAAGCTTGTTTAACTTGCTCATATGATGGTAATTAGGATTTCTTAATTTTCCAATCCATAAGGAGTGTGAAAAAGTCCATATAGATTCTATAAAAAGGTGATAGTGTAGTCACAAGCTCATCACCATGCTAAAATAGTCATGAGATGCCCCCACTTGCTCTATTCCACATAAATGCAAGTGATTTTCATGTTGGAGAAGGTGTGTTAGAGATGTTTTCAAGGTGTTATTTAAGGAAATGATGTACTTGAAGGCTGGGAATGAATTTTAGTGGAGTTAAAGCTATTCACCAACATTTTTTTCCTCAATTCCATGCGCTATCTGTATAACATGCCTAATGCACACCTACAGGGCCTTTACTGACATCATACTGAGGTGTGGAAAGGCTAATGTGTGTTCAAAAATCTTGGTATTATTAGAGTTATATTAATATATTTGATGAAATCATAAAAATTAACATTCATGGATAGTTTCATATTCTTAATGTTCAACCCATTATTTATACACCAAAACATCCACCTACAAGTTGTTAAGTAGGGAATTAAAAAATTTATATGAGAAATTTGACAAAATTTTACCCTTCCTTAAAGTCTTGGTAAGGTATATAAGCCATGAAAAAATCATATAAGGTGTAAAAAGGGAAAGAAGAGGTGTTAAACCATGTTGAGAATATGAAGACGTTATTTTGGGAAGTTGTCCCTATAATGTCAGAATAGAGGTCAAGGGGCTTCTTTTGATTACCCTAAAACATGGAGGTAAATGTCTTAAAACATTTATCCTAGTTAATCTTGTATCCCCTAGTATATAGAGTTTACATTACAATAATGGAGGTCAAAATGTTAGTGAAAGGTGGGATTTTGGAACCTTCAAGTAGCCTAAAAAATCACTCAAATGCTCCATTAACATCTACAGGCCTTAGAAGGTAAATGATCCTTTATCAACATAAGGAGCGACATTAAACAAAAACTCCTGACTAGTAGGTTTCAACTGATGGGATGAGGTCAAATGGAATTAAATTCATTAATAGAGGGTTAATACAATGTCTTTTATACCCATATAACTACCTATAAGTGTCCCTTTAATGGAAAATACACACCTATAATTGTCAAAAGTAGGTTCTCTTAGTCATGGAAAAAGGGGAACTCATTTAAGGAGTCTAAAGCACATATATAGTGAAAAAAAGTATAATAAGATATCAAAGGGTTATTATAGATATAAAGGAAGTCATAAAACATCATGAATATGACCTCATAGGCTTAATACACACCTATAATAGAGTTTTAATGGTAGGGGTGTCTCAGTTTAAAAGAGAACACAATTTTTGCTTCTAAAGAGCATATAAGTGAATCTAGGATGAATATAAATGTTATGTGACAAAAATGGGTTAAATTGAGGTTCTATTACAACATAAAAAATGTCTCATGATGTTAATTAGACCTACATTTAGGGTTTAGAGGTAGAGCATCTCAGTCTAGACAATGACATAGAAAGTTGATGTTAAAAGTGGTGTTTTTAGGTTTTCCAATGAAGAATGCTAGTTCAAAAATAAATTTTGGATGTATAAATATTCCATGAAAACCTATACACATCATTAATACGGTCTAAGTGAGAAAAATACACACCTACATCAGTCAAACTCAGGGTTTCTCGATAATTTTACAAAAGACTCAGTCTAGTGAGTTTAGAAGTGCATATAAAATGTTTGGGAGGATAATATGATAAAATAAACATATAGTCACATTATCCATATCTATGGTGAGATTCATAATCTGTATATAAATCAAAATAACCTATAGGTAGAGGCAAACTCAAGGTGTCTCAGTCAATAGGTAATGGACTCAGTTTTGAAGATCAAAAATGCATAGGTACGGTTAATGATAGATCAAACCTGATGAATCAATGTGTGACCACCATAATAAAAATTTTGGTGATTTCATAAGCTACAATAGAGATCAAAATAGGTCTACACATGTCCATTATAGCCCTATATAGACCAACAATAGAGTGCAAGATAGTGAAGGTAGGGTAAGACATGAGTTTGTCCATGGAGAAGAAGAGGTTTTAATCTAATGAAATGTGGGTTATGATAGGTAAAAAGGTGTATAATAATCATAATACTATACCAAGGTGATCATCTTCCTACCCTACTTGGCCAAAAAGAAACATTTTGTACTGTGGACTATGAAACCATGTTTGCTCAATAGGCAAGTATGATGAATCTAAGGAAAAATAGTATTTTTGGATGAATTAAAATATTCACCAGTATGATTATAAGATTAGGAACACTTTTAAACAAAAAATAAGCATTTTTTAAACTTTGATAGGTCACCGTTAGGAGGATTTGAAGAGAAAACAAGAAAACATGCTTTTTAGAGGCCTTTTTGGGGTATTTTGAGATGGTTAGGCACCTGAATCAAAGAATAAAGATAAACCTTCTGGTAGAAATCATCATAAATACTTGTCACAAATAAAAAAATACTAACTTTTCCTTAGGTATGAGGGATATATGTCATTGTTTTATCTCATAGGTTAGCCAGTCTAGAAAATCATGGTTTAGCAAATCAAGCTAGTGAGTACAAAATGGGGAAAAGGATTGTTTTGGATATTTTGGAACCTTTTAAAAAATATAATGGGGTGTGTGTAGTTAAAATATATTATATATAATCACTATTCAATCTCATACCTCTCAAAATGATCAAGATTCCCTTGCACATAGTCCAACTAGACAAGTTTCTTCTAGGCCTAGTTGGTGAATGAAAGGAAAAGCTGAAAATAAGTTATTAAGATGTTAATTAATGATTTTTTATGTTTTAATTATATGAAAAAATTCATTATAAATAATCCCAACCATGAAATATAAGTCCAAATAGCCAAATCCAACTAGGTGCAGGTTAAGCCTATTAGGCCTTCAAGGGACCTAGAACCAATTGGGACCCATCTTTGTTTCCAACTATTGGTGAAAAATATAGATGAATTTTTCATGTTAATGGGATGAACATAGAAATTTATGATCTTATTATATGTATAATAACCTATAGGAAAGCTAATTATAACTCTAAGACAGTCAAGCACAAAAGAAAGGCAAAAACTAGCTCGATGGGGTGACTTCAAGTGTTCATCTCTTCTATGAGAGTTTTCATGGTAACCAAAGGATTTTTGAGGGGTTATTAGGGTAATTTAACATAATTTTTGTGTATTTTTTTTCATGTTCAACATCTAAACTTTATTAATAATGCTTAAGACAAAAAACTACCTCAAACCCTACTAAGTCATCAGCCAGAACCTAATGGAGAAAACAAGCTTGGAAAGCTATCTAGATGACATAGTTTTACCATTAAAGATATTTAAATTTGTATAATAATAAATTAGGATCACTCACATGCATTTTAGATATATGTAATTGTATAGATATGGGGAAATAGGTATTATTTTACCATTTTGTGTGTTTTAAAGGCTACATGAGGAGTCTAAAGATGAAATTAAGTTTGGAAGGAATATTATGAATTTTATTAACTACATATGGTCATTTATTTTTTGTAAAAAACTCCTATGTATCCAAACTACATCTCTCATCACAGTCAGTTAAAACTAGCATAGTGGACACAAGGGTTAGAAGGGTGAAAACTCCAAGTGTGAACCTTTTTAAGGTATACATGATTATTATAAGGCTATGTAAAATCTTTCCAAGTGTAATTAACTCCATAAAATGGATTTTATTTGAAAAATGAAGCCAATTTTGAAGACAAGTGTGATGGGTGACTAAAAAACAAGTTTTTTTAGACTACATGTAGTGATGTCTTCCTTCCAAGAGTTTTCAAATGAGTAGAAATGAAAAAATATATGGAAAGGCATGATTAAATTCCATAACTATCATTCCAATTATTATACCTATCACTAGTTAGTTTTTGGATGTTCAAATAGGTTCAAATTATGAAGGTAGTTTTTTTAGCCAAGACTAGGATTTTTTTACCACTTTTCATAAGTTTCATGATCTGTATGGATACTTGGGCCTCCTAAAATTTCATATTTAATTCCATACCTATTTATTATGAAATTTTTAATTATTTTCTCATATTTATAAGTTTTCAAGTGACCTTTGGACTTCCCTTATCTTTCTCTTCTTTCAAAGGCTATAAATATTGACTCTTTTGGCTCTTTTGAGTAGCCTCCATTGGTTTATGGTGAAACCCTATCCAATTTTATAATAGAATGTCTCTTGAATAATTAAAAAATAATAATTTTCCTCCTTACATGTTTTAAATTGAGTGTTATTTCAATCTTTTTGGTCTTGTCTAGTAGAAGATCATCTTTTCTAGCAGGTTATCCTAGATTGTTCACCAAATGTGCAAAAGAGAAATTGTTGAAAGTATTTATTAATGTTATATCTTAAGTGTATATATTTTTTACAAGTTTTTTATGACTATATTACATAAATAAATAATATATTACCCTCAAAAACATCAAAATACCTCTTGAACCTAGGATATGAAACATTGATGTGACAATCCATCTTGAGTTGTGAGTTTTGTGTGAAAGAAGATTTATTTATCTCTAAATAATATAATTTTATTAAAAAGGAGGAAAATAAATATTGGTTCATCACCTTCAATTTTTTTAGGTTTTTTTCTTAAACCTTTTCATATAAATTTTATAGGTAGTAGAGTGTTTCAAAGAGTGCATCAAGAGAACTAGCCCTTCTAGATATTCATCTCAAAAAATTGTTACTCAAAACAAGAGAGATGTTTCAATTGTGCCACTTGGATAAGGAGAGATAGGAATCTCCTCAAACAGTGAAAACTCAAGTGAGAATAATAATAAATTATCAATACTCTGCATCTAATAGTGTTGCTCTCACAGCTACATGCCTTATGATGTGGAAGATAATTTTTTAAAATCCAATTTGGTCATATACTTAGGCATTTTTAAGAATTAAGTATTGAAAATAGGGATTTTATGGAATAAATTTTATAATTGATATCCATTTTGGGTAAATATATAATATTTTTTTTGGTTTTAGCACCTTCTATATTATTTTATGGAAATTATGGGAGTCCTAGGTTTGTGAAAATTAAAGATTAAATACCAACTCAGAACCAACCACTCCTATATTCTAATTTAATTTATGATTAGGTTGATTATGGTAAAAAAGTGACATAACAACACCATAATCATTTGTGACTATGGTAAATAGGGATAATTTGGGCCAAATTTGGGTATGGTCACCCTAATTACATTTTAATTCATGTAAAAATGGTGTACATGATAAAACATAGGTTACATTGTTAATCCAT
>JARHVA010008154.1:117500-185000 GCA_037957365.1 Torreya grandis
GACTCCTAGAAATACCAACAAGAAATATTGAAGCCACAAAAACTAAAGAAATGGCTATATGTTCAAAAAAAATGGACATCAAATAGAAAATTTATACCCTAATCTACTTAATTTCAACATTCAAAGCTTGAAAATGCCTAAGTACTAAACATATTAGATAATATTCTCCCACATCGTAAGGCAGAACTATGATACCAACTCTATCACATGTAGAGTAACCCTATTTTTTACATTTAATAAAATAAAATCAAAGTATATTAAATTAGTTATACATAAAATTTATTTTAGTAAATGACTCCCTCCCAATTAAACCATTTCACCCCTTCCAATAGTTATTTTATGATTTTTTGTGAAATGTTAAAGGAATGCGGACATAATCCTCTCACACGGCATAAAGAAATACTTTTACATTTTTTAGTGCAATGTAAAAGGAACACATATAGGTATTTCATGATTTTGTGTGAAATTTTAAAGGAATGCATACACATTCTTTTCATATTGCAAAAAGAAAGATTTTTAATTTTTTTGGTACAATGTAAAAGTAATGCATATGCATTCCTTTCACATTACATAGATAAAACATTTTATACTTTTTGGTAATGTAAAAGTAATGCGTACATATTCCTTTCAGATTGAATGGATAAAGGGACACATACATTTTCCTTTCAAATTACATGGAGAAAGGAATGTGCATTCATTACATTCACATTACATGGATAAAGTAATACATAGATTTATAGCATGTCGCATTTAGGTTCCTTGATATTGAGCCTATTTTTAAATAACACATATGTGTTATGGATAATATGTATATATGTTACATTAAATATTCACAGAAATTTCCTCCAACTCCATACACTTACCCATAACTCTTTTCATAAAAAATCATAATAGATATCATTCAAATAAATATAAATAAGTATAGACTTGGCCAAATTATGTCAAATAGGTAAATGACCCAATAAATGTATGATAAATTTGATAATAGTTTCAAAATTTAAACATTTAAATTCTTAGTAAAATTAGTATTCTAAAAGCCTAGTTTTTATACTACTTTCAAAATGAAACTATAGGGATAAAGCTAATGTAGATTTCTTCCTTTGAATACAAATTCAGTTACATCCATGATTACCTCAAACCTAAAACTAAAATTTGTAAATGATATCCTTTGACAAACATGGATTTATATTAATAAGGTAATGTAAATAATAATCTAACACATACAACAATACTTCCAGATGTATAAAATTTAGTAATTCATTGTCTATCCAAGGAGTCCTAGATAGTTGAATACTAAGTCATTATAGTGAATAAAAAGGAGTTGAGTCATAGGCAATGTAAATGCAGGCTAGCCAAGAGTTTTTATACATTATACATGAAACAATGGTGAATTATTGATTTCCTTAAACATTACTCTTTTTATCTGCAAAAATGTTTGCGCAATTAGAACAATCTCTTAAAAAAAATTGGGTTATAATATTCTTTGTCTAATATTTACAAAAAATATTTATTAAATATAAAACTCATAGATAAATGAGAGAGATATTATTGTTTTAGTGTTACAATTTAATGCTATAAATACTTACATAAAACCCACTATTAAATGTATATAAAATTTGTATTTAAGTAAAGAATTTTGAATTTGATGTATGATTTGACAACTAATTTATTTTAAATGGAAAGGGGTCGTTAACATTGATTTAAATCAAATATGTATAATATAATAATATATATTTTTGATCTAAACCAATGTTATCTTTCCTTTATAGACTCCCACTAAATGGCAGAGATTTTATAAATATCCCCTCAATATGTAGAAGGCTCAAAACTCTATTCACATGGGAATTCATATTATCATGTACAAAGTTGAGTCATTAATAGTAAAGAGTGGAATCAAGTCCAAGAAGTGTCCTCAATAATGATGGTCAACATCACTATACATCGATACATCAAATATTGGCTAGAGAACATGTAAACCTCAAGAGTATAAGGATGGCATTTACTAGTTAGGGATATAGTTCAAGCAAAGTATATTGATTGAGTATTTACCTTGAATTTTATTTTCATAAATACTATGGATACATTTATTTTCTTTGTATCAACCATTTAAGTACATGTTTCTCTATACGAAAAATACAATTTTATCATTAGTATTGATTGAGTCAATAATATGCAGCATGTAAAAGAAAATCAATATTTCAATCCCTTAAAAGGGTTATTGCAACCTAATAGATCTTTCTTAGATTCCATAACCTATATAGCCTAACAATCATGATTTTCATATAAAGTAAGGATAGGGCATGTGAAGGAATTTTTTTTTTTGAAATCTTATTTAATCATGCTTGGTTATGGATGTCATATAGATTAAGCCTTGTCAAAATGTGGAAAAATACTTTGAGTTTAGTAAAAGTAAATAGACATCATTGTTTTAAAAGTTTTTTACTAGCATTTTAATTATTAATGGTTTGCATGAATATAGATTCATCATTATGAGATTTTTGTTAGAATAAATAATTAATTCCTAAAAAAAATTTAAAATAAATAATTTATTTTATTGTAAAAGCTATAATTAGTTTTAAAAGTTCTTGTTTGTTATTTTTATCTTCTTACATATATTTTTTATAAGTTTATTTTGAACTATCTATTCCTATTTTTAGTGAGGAACATTGTAATGATTTAATCAAGAAGATTTATTAAAGGCTAAATCTTTCTGAGTTTTTTTTTAAACTTTATAGTGGTATCAAATCCAAGTTAGGGGCAACTATGCAAGTTGCAAGAAGTGAGTTAGTAAAAGTGTGGGAGATATATTAGTTAGAGCCAACCAAATGAGGTTAGAATAAAGAGTAGATAAATTGAATAAAAAAATTAAATGTAGTTTTGTCAATAGTGAAGCACTGCCAAGTAGCAACTAAAAAATATAAAAGGGGTGTGGTCCATAACTTAGTCACTAAATAAATGAATAAGAACATAGAAACAAACAAAACACATCATCACTACAAAAAGAAAAAAAATGTAAATGAAACATATTTTTAGCAAGGTGCCTAGTTGGAAATATATAAGATAAAAAAAAAATACAGTCAATAAAAGCACTACCCAACCATCAAATCAAATTAGAAATTTATGTTTGGATTTTTTGGAAGTCACCCAAATAGTCATTGCTATATTTTGGAAAATGTTGAATCATTAAGATTAATAAATTTAGACCGAATTAGGTTTCTTATTAAGCCAATAAAAAGATATAGATCATTGGTTGGCTACATAATTAATATATATATATTGGTAATTGGAAGGAATTCATTCAATTCTTCGTCTATTATTATTACTAAATAAATAACATTGAAACATAGCCTCAAATTCCAATCTTTACATTAAAAACATTGTGACTTTTCGTTTATTAAGATGAAAAATTTATTTTTTCATAGGATGTAGTTGATCTATCAGAGAATATATTCTTAGTTCCTTTATATTAGGTAGCCTATCAATCTTTGACATGAGCTAAAAATTAAAATCTTAGATGGAAAAAATGAAGGATATAAAATCCATGTTGTTTATTCAATAAGCAATGGATGAGTCTATTTTCACTAGGTTTGTGGTATCAATTAGGTATAAGAGGGCATCAAATATTCTATAAATTATTTATTATGGAACCACCAAGGTGAAAGTAGCTAAATTACAGTATCTTAAGATAATTTTTGATAATGTGCAATTAAAAGATTTAGAGTCCACAAACCATTTTTCAATTCTAGTTATGAATATTTTTAATCAAATAAGATCACATGGATAAGAATTATTTTTAATCAAATAAGATCACATGGATAAGAGTAATAATTATTCTTTGGAAAATGCTTTTAAAACATATGTTTCATTTACCATAGGTAGAGGAAGCTAAAGCTTCAAAAGTTGAGGTAAAAATAATAGCTAAAAAGGTGGAAGGATTAGTCCAAATCAAGATTCAAGAAAAAATCAAATTTTGAATTCTAACAGCTCTAGAAGACATGGAAGTAGAAACTAGTTTGGTCATTATGCATATGAGTGTAAAAAAATCAAGTAGATGAGGATAAGTAAAATGTAAATTTATATAATGTGTCTAAATTAGATCGTCAATGATAGGCTCAGGTTACCGACCTCATAACATGTCGACCCTTGATAGGAGGTGATTTGAACTTCTACAATATCTAACAAATTGTAGCAGTTGTTTCGATATTTTTATTTGTAAATGTGGGTGTGTGTCTATATATAAAAATGGATTAATGTTTAGAAACCTCATCACAGTGGTATTAAGTATATGATTTTAATATTGTATTATGAATTCAAAAAAAGGTTTTAAATAGTTTATTGTATATTCTGTAAGATTAAATGAAAGTAATTGAATTTTTATACATACTAATTACGCTATATTGGTTTTATATATTTCATTTTTAAAATATGGAAGAATGTGAAAAATGATTTTCTATGATATTTTAATTATATTGCGATTATAAATATGAATCAATTCTATTTAAAATTTTCATTATTACGACATAAAAATAGTGAGCTTAATTTATCTTCGTTGTGCTTATATGAAATGATCACTAACAAGTAAAAGATTGTAGACACATGTTAACTCATACTTGATATAGGGTTAGTTTCATAATTGATCTTGATTTTATGGGAATTGATAAAATTTTAATGTCTTATCATCCTATTTTCTCCCTTAATTTACTTTGGCATGAAAATAACCCATACTAAAGTAAGCTTAAGTTGTAAATAAGGATTAAGATTTGAACTTAAGTAATTTATCATTTTAAAATGAGATTTTGTTCTTGGTGTTTATTAGAATAATCTCTCATAAGGGGAAAAAATAGTAATCATTAAATGATTTGATTGATAATTATGATTTTTTTTTCTATGAAATATATGGATATTGAATAATAATATGAATCAATATTTTTCACAATTGATAATCAGTTGTTTACTTGATGAAGTGATTGTGAATTGTGTACTATTTATTTAATATAAAATCATATCATTTTTTATGAGGAAAATATTCAACTATAAAGGAGTATTAATTGATCTTCATTTGATTCAGTCTATGTTTTCAATGAGCCTTTAATACTTTTTTATTTCTCTTTAGTATTTTATCATAATAAGAGTTTGTCATTACATGTTCAACCTCCTTTTGATTAAACTCTTTAGGAGTTATAGGTACTTGACTAATAGCATAAGCACTCTTTTTTTTTACTAACAAAATTATTTTATAGGAGGCAATCCTTCTACCAAAACTCCTCCCTCTTTATCTTAGATAAATTAAAAGTAGTGGCCAAATACCCTATTTCAAAACTTTTTTTGTAAGGAAAAGGTAACCTTCATAATTGAGAATTTGTTTCTAACTTCTATCTTTAAATTTTAACTCAATAAACTCAAAAAGATCTACTAAGACATTTAAATTAATAAAGATATGAGTAAAATTGGGATGATGCATAATTTCAATATTTAAATACACTGATATAAATACACTCAAATAATTATCCACTTATTTGAAATAGAAGTCTTTGTAAAACTTGTATGGTGAGGTAGCCTTACACAAATAGGTCTAGTATTAAAAGTTTCAATGAGAGGATCTAATTGAAGGAAACCATGGCTTGAAAAGTATAATTCTTTGATATCGTATCTAAATAGGATTTTTGAACTATTCAAGATTAAAAACTACCACAAAAATCATTAGCATAAAAGGAAATATTTAGATTGATTTCCATGAGAGGATTCCATTTATTGGTAATACACTTATTAAAATTAGGGAGAGAAGGCCATAGATTGGAAAATTGACAAATCATACCAATTTTAACTAAATCTTGTTCCCGAACCAGAATTTATGATAGTCAATCGCCTTCAAAGCATATTGGAGGTTTTTATTTGGCTAGTGTTAAAGGCTCCCTCTATTGCTTTTTGGTTACAACTTTTGTAAAAGATGTTCACAGTTAACCCTTTTTCAAAGCCAAACTATTTCCTAAACCACATATACCCTTAGTATTATAAAACATCCTATACCATAACCCTGTAACCTTAGATCCATTGCATAAGATAATCGTCACCTCCTTAACACTTAGTATTTAAACCAAAAGTTGATTATATCTACATTTTAAAAAATGATCATAGATTGGTTGAGGACCCAAACCCTTGATTATGAAGGGTTTCATATTCATTATCATTTTTATGGTGGAAGGACATCCCTTCTAACCATCTCAATGTGGAAGGGGGTGATTTGGATAATTCTAGATCTGAATTTTCTTGAAAAGATCTTGAATCCTTTGATCCAAATAAAACACTCTTATAAAAGGAGACTCTTCTTTTGAAGGCAAGATCTTCACTCAAAAAAATATATTTGGGAAATGATTTAGATTCAATTAAAATTGAAATATTAATCCCTGTCTCCCCTAATTCAAAGTGAGAAACTAAGGTAGACAACACTCTAGTTATCATAAATAAGAAAGGAAGTCACAACAAAGGACTTACTCTTCAAAAATGGCAAATAGTGAGAGTTTGTAATGTTGAAGACTTGCAATGTAATTGGATGGAAATTTAGCATAATACTAGTGGGTTTTTCATTGACTCCTAATTTTACGCTGAAGATAAGTGATAGGTTTGCAAAAGTTTACCATTCTTTTAAGTTGGTTGGTTGTTTTTTGGTGGAATATTCTCGTGTCTATCTTGTTTCCACTTTCTTTTCCATTTTTAGAGGCATTCCTTTTTGGCATTATTGTTCCATCTTTCTCTCCTTTATATAAGGCTCAAGGGTTTTCTAAAAACTGTTTTAACCCTATCTATTAAAAAAATGGTCTTTTCTAACATAAATATTATATGTATTAAAATAAAAGTTAAATTTTTATATTAAATTTTATATGAAAAAGTTTGGCATAAATATTTATTATATTTGATAAATTTCAATTTTTTATTGATTGTGTATTTTTAAATGTTTCTAAAATTTTATAGATAAACAAAATACCCTAACAATGATGAAGAAATAAATAATAAAATACTTTATTTATTTTTATATATGTATTTTTTTCAAAAATAAGATAAAATTTTATTAGGAAAAAAAAGTAAAGCATGATAATTATCTTATAATATTTACTAACAAAAACAACTATAAATTATGTTGTGATAATTCTTTGCCTATAAACTAAGAATTTATCTAGGCATGCTTTAAATCAAAATTGTAAAAGGATTATTTTATATAAAATGTAGATCTCTTCCTTTTTCGGTCGTTTTGGTGATGGTTTTAAATTGAAAAATGAGATAATATTGAATGGACATTGGATGTTGGCTTTTTATATTATAAATTTTAAATTACACAATTACTATCATCTTTATATGTATGTTTGAAAAAGGTTTAGGACTTTGGTCAATTGGGTGAATAATGAGATTAAAAATAAGAAAATTATTTGATAAGTTAAAATATTTTTAATTGGAGTTATGAATTGGTATTGAGGTATAGTTGGAGTTATAAATTGGTATTAAGGTATAGTAAGGAGTTTAGTTTTTTAAATTAAAAAAAAACGTTAAGAAGATAAGGAGAAATAAAACAGGATTGATCTGCCTATGATACTTTATAAGATTAAGCATGCCTCATACAAGTTACCTCATATAAAAGATAAATATAATAATAGCTAAGAGCTCATTATTCAACTAAAATAATACTAGTACCTTAAATCGATTGAATACATATATATTTAACCAATATTTAGTAGAAAGGACAACAAAAGTGAAGGCAAAACATGAGGCTCTCATCTGCAAGAAAGGGCTTGTCTCCTCTCATACTAAGTGGAGATCTTTTATCATCTATTAAGAGCGATTTCAAACCAAGTCTTCCACCTCTAATTACAATCTTTTTATCTATAATCTTATGCATTTCTAGTCATAGAACCAATATCATCTTTGAGTTTCCTAGTTGTCATACGAGGGGAAGGCACAACATAGACAAGGGAGAGGGGGAGAAGAGGAGAGAGCTATTATGCAAAGAGATGGCTATCCATGATGGGGGAAGGATCCACAAGCAAAGGAGCAAAGTAGAAGAAGTTGAAACCTATTAGAAAACCTCATGATTGTGCCATCTGAAATCTTGAATGGAGGGTCCTTCCTTTTTCTTCTAAACGTGATAAAAGCAGGAAGTAAAAGCCTTTATCAAGAATATCACCACACTATGACTTGTGATTATACTAAAAATAATAGAAAAATATACATTCATAATTAAAAAACTATGTCTAATTACCTCAAACAAAATTCAAAAATACAAAATAAAATAAATGCTTATACAAATCTAAAAAATACAAACTCTAACAAATTTATCATTCAACAAAACTTCATCAATCTTTTAAAAAAAAAAAAAAATCCCACTTTATTAACTAAGAATTCATTATATTTTTTATTTCACAAAATAAGAACATGATACAATCTAATACGAGGGAAGGATACACTTGCCTACAACAAAACTGGGTGCCAGTAAAAAGGCCGACCAAGGGTAAAGTGGGATCCACAAATATTTTTACCATACTAATAGATGGAATAATAAAATTGAGTTTTCATTTTTTCCCAATACCAATTCCAGAGCAATCAAATAATAAATGGAATGATAAAATTGACTTTTCTTTTTCAAAGTACTGAATAATAAAATTGAGTTTTCTTTTTCAAAGTGACAATTCAGATCAATCAAATGTCACAGCTCCATCATCATCACAATTATCCCTGAATTAACATAATCTAAAAAAATAAATTACAAAGGCATATAAATAATCAACTATATGTTAGAAAAATCTAATTGCATATACCATGGCCACTCCAAAACATCAACGTAGATCTTGTAAAGGGGAAAAATAAAATAATAATGCCCTTAATTTAATCATTGTGAGATGGAAGTGATATATACATTATTAAACATTTTATTTATTTATTTTAAATTGAGGAAGAAAAAAGAGATAAACGGTGAAAAGCACAAAATTATAAATAAGAATGACTTTAATTTAATCATTGTGAGATAGGGATGATATGTACATTATCAAATGTTTTATTTATTTATTTTAAATTGAAGAAGGAAAAAAAGATAAAGGATGAAAAGCACAAAATTATAGATTAAATTTATGTTTATTTTTTATTATTAATAATTTTTTACAACTATTATGTGTTGAGTTTATTTTTTGGCATTAATAAAATTTTTATAAAAAAAAAATCTTTAAAATGATAAGAAAATGTTGATATATTTTTAGAATGATTAAGAAAAAGTTATAATATTTTTAAATTGTTTGTGGGGCCTTTATGTAAATTCATATTGTATTGGTTAAGGTTATGTGATAATAGTGATTTATAAAATATTAAATGTTATATTTATAGTTTGTTTATCCTACTAACAAATGCTTGTGTGTAGAGTGTATTTTGCTTTATATTTATTACTAAAAAATTGTGTGATAAGAAAAAAAGCATTAATATAATTATTGCTTTTCATTAAGGTTTATAGAAATCTTGCTAGATTGACTTAAAGTCATATTTAAAAATAAAAATAAATCTAAAACATAATGTTTCATCCATATAATGAACTTAAAAACTACGAATTTTTTTAATGGTTAATTTTTAACCAATTGAAAAATATTATAAATAACAATCTAAAAATTTAACTATTTGTTGTTGATTCTTGCAAACTAATCACCAAGAATTTATTAAATTTTAAACAATTTTACCTTAGATTTCAAAACAAATACTTATAAGTTGCTATAATTTCCTAATTCAATATATAGAACATAGTAACTATAAAGATCCTAACAAATCATGCTATAGCACTAAATATTCACAATGAGAAAAATGTTAAGAACCTAATTGGTGATAGGTTTCTAATATTATTCCCATTAAAAAATTATTTCCACTAACTCTAAATGTAACGTCAAATTTTTTATATATTTTGTAAAAATTTACAAATATTTAAATCAAATTTTTGGTTTGTTATTTTCATATCCCCTCGTACAAGTAGGTTCCAAGCATTTTTTCCCATTAAAAATTGGGCGCTTCTAACTAGAGAGTGAACATGTAAAAAAAACATTATTTGTTAATCAGATAACAACTAAGTATTTTTGAAGACTGTATTTTAAAAATTCACAATCTTTTAGTATTTTTCAACTATCTATTTTTCATTTATTATAGACAATTATTATTACATTAAAAATTAATATTTTTATTTTTATTTATATATTTAATTTTATTTGAAGATATTATATGAAATCATTGAATTATATAGAATGTCGGAAACATTGTTTTTACTAAACAGTTACGAGTAAAGGTATTCACATCTTGAAAATCATTGAGGGCATGATTTTAATCTTAACCACTTGACTATCCATATCAAATATGTGTAAAGATTTATATATTGATAGATAGATGTAAACAACCATCCTCACCAAATGAACTACAATCTTTTCTAATTAATTATATTTTAAAATATATATTTTTTATATTTCACACACATTATATTTTATTTTGAAAAATATCTTATTTTAAAACCTAATAATTATTTGTCTTGCCGGGTATTTTTCAGAGCCTGTATTTATAATCAAAAAAATATTGAAAACTTAACTATTAAATTCCAAACTTATTCGTAATTGATATATAAATATTACAACTGGTTTAACAAAATGCTTACATAAAATTTGTCATCAAAAAAAAAAAAAAAAACTTGAAAACAAAATAAAATATCAAATAATATTCGATTTGCATCCATAAAAATTATGGCATCTTAATATTTTCAATAAACCAATTTCGTGAGATTCTTCACCCTCACAAACACTTCCATCACGAACTGTGACAACGAAATAAGTGATAAAAATGATGTAATTAACGAAACCACCGATGTCAACTACCAGTAGATCTGATTTAATGGAATCAAAAGGCGTGTTGTTCGGGTATCGCTTTGAAGACGTTCCATCAATTATAATTACACCTAGTACTACATGATCTTCAGATTTCCCACTAAAATCTAAGGTAACTGATATATAATCGTATCAAGAAATCTTAATTTGATTTTGTCAGCGACATGAAAATGTGTCCTCTTCCGCTGTTCTAATTTGATGATTAGATTTCCCATTAAAATGAAAGGTGGCTGAAGTATAATCATGTCAAGAAATCTCAAATTGATTGAGTCAGAGACAGGACTATGTCTTCTTCTGCTTTTCTAAATACTGAACTTTCAATTTAACTATATTCACACCGACTCCTTTCAAACTTCCCCGTACTGTCAGCTTTTTCAATCTTGTCTTAGTACTGATTTAATTGAATGAAACGGCGTGTTGTTCAGGTATCGATTTGTGGACTTTCAATCGATGATAATTTCCCACTAAAATCTAAGGTTGTTGAAATGTAATCGTACCAAGAAATCTCAATTTGATTGAGCCAGCGATACGAGAATGTGTCCTCCTCGACTTTTCTAAATACTGAACTATCAATTGAAACATATTCATAGCGAACCCTTTCAAACTTCTGTGCATAGTCAGTTTGAAAATCTTCAAAGTGTTAAAATCTATTTAAATGTACTTACTACGTGTAGAATAAATCTTCGCTTCGGATATACGTACTGTGTTAAAATTGATATATATATATATATATACTCTCTTATGAATCACAAAAAAAAGTGAATAAAAAATCTGTACATAGTATCTTTCAGAAGAAGAAGAATAATAATAGAACGAGTTCATAAGAAGTTTCGTCAATTGTAAAATCTAAAGTAACAAGCTTTAGCGAGTTTCGGGTTTAAGAGCAGTTTTTGGTTTTTTTTATTTCGTGATAATATGGTAGCAGACGGATGTGATTAAAATCTGTGGATTTTTTAAGGCAGTTTTTTGTTCTGCTAGGGTTTCCTTCATGCATGCTGTTGAGACGGTTCTTGTTTATCTTCTTACCCAGCTTTGTGACATATCATGGCTTTAGTCGATTGTAGGACTTGCATTTATTGCCGTTTAAGATTTCTCATCTTCAGACAAGGCCAACATTTATAGTGACTTCTCCCCATTATATCCCAGTGATTTCAGTTGTAGAGAAGAACGGTGAAACATTGAGCAATGGCCTTGCAAGCATACAAGGAAGTTTGTCCCAAAGGTTTACCACAAGGCAATGCTTCAGATCCTGATGTTATATTGCATATTTATGAATTTAATTCTGTGTGTCATTGATTAAAGCAATTTTGATGGGAGAATACCCTCTGAAAGTATACTACAATCTTGGTTTCAAACTGATTGGGCAACTCACGACATTAAGTTGGAGAGCATCTAGAACATGAGTAACGGTTTTTTTCTCTTTCACTTTTCCAACCCTTCCCACGCAGGAGGAATCCTCCATAGGTCTGTCATTTGGTATGGCAAAAACTCGCTTATAGTTCTCTCCCCCTGGACATGAAACTTTGTGGTCTCAAAACACACTGATCTTAAAGTCCCAATTTGGGTTAAATTTTCAGGTCTTTCGCTTCCCTGCTAGCATTATATTCACCGAATAATGTCATCCATAAGCCATGTGGTTTATCATGAACAAAATTGGTTTTACTCTGCTAAATCACAAAAAGAGATCTGTGTAGAAGAAGACCTCTCCTGGGACCTCAAGGAGTTTGTGGAAATTCAAGTTGGGGATATGAGGTACTCTCAGCAAGTCTTGTTTATTAACTTACCTAACACTTACTTTCGTTGCCAAGACATAGAGGATGAGATACGAGATTGTCCCCTTTAGCTAGCTCGCCAGAATGTGTTCAACCATTCATCCTCTCTCCCCAAGTCCTCTACTTAAGCTAGCAAGTAACCAACTAAGGATGCATGGACTATGGTAAGGAAGAAGAACACTCGATCTAAAGTCACAAGTGTAGTTGTTGATCCAAAGGAGGCAAGCCATCTTTGAGCAATGACCCATAAGAGTAGGTTCTTGCTAAGAAAGAGCCCCATCAGATTGAAGCCTTGAATTTGATGGAAAATCCCTTTGTGTTTAACACCCATCTTGCTGCTAACATTTTGTCTCAAGGTTTCAAGGACTTTGTGCCTAGTTCTTCCATATTTTCACATTCACAATCAGTCACTCTTCCACTTCTTACTCGACAAGATACACCTAAATGCTCTTGTAGCCCTCCTTAGAGGAGTGATGAGGCAAAGGAAGGAGAGTACCAGGTTGACCTTGCTATGAGGAAGCAATTTGATGATTTTTTAAATGCCAATAGTGGGCACTTTAAACATAATTGATATCATGCCTTGGAAGCGCTGGACTCAAGGGACATGTTCGATACCCGTCATCTATGAATTGTTTTTCATAAAATGTTCAGGGTCTCATAGAACCAAAATGTAAGTTTGTTACATGTGATTTTAGAAGGAATTTTTTTGAGATGGACATTCTCTGTTTGTAGAAAGTCAAGGTGGTAGATTTTTTATTAATCGCTGTCAATAATTTCATCTGGCATGACAATATCATTCTTCATAGAAACCATGATGCACGATGTGGAGGGGTGATCACATTCATTTCTCCAAGGTGGTAGCCATACTTACTGCAATTGTTGTGGACCCAACCAACCAGTTTGTATGGGCTCTTTTTAGCATTGAAAGATACTCTTTTCACTTAATTAATATTTATGCCTTGAATGATGCCTTGAAGCATACCCATTTATGGTAGTGGATAGTGGATGATCTTTTCGATGCCTATTGGGTATTATGTATGGACTTTAATATGGTGGTGTCTCCCAAGGGCAAAGTGGGCCACTTGCCTATGAGGTGGACAGCTAACAAAAGGGATTCATGGTTTTATATGTGCACTAAATAGTATATTTATGACCCCAATATAACCTATCAGCCTATAGATGGAGTTTGGTACACATAGAGTAATGTCAGGGAAGGCCCCACTTGGATTCTGAAGCATCTATATAGGGAAATGATGTGCATCCAACCATACTTATCTTTTATTAATAGTTTTTTTCTTTTGATGTAGGCGCTACTAGATTTCAAACTTTCTAACCACTACCTTATTTGATTCAAAATAACATGGTAGTTTATGAAACCCAAATTCTACAAAATGCAATTCTTCCTTAACACCTCTTTGCTCAAACATGGGCCCACAATTACACACATTATGAGAGTTTGGAATTTGGATCCATGTTCTTCCCATGAATATGGTTAGATTCTTTGGTGAGATGATGCCATCATAAGGACCTCTCATCTTTTAATAATATATGGCCTCTAAATTACTAAAATTCAGAGCCAGTCTTACTCTGCTACTATCTCAAAGCTCAGTTGTATGACTTTAGCTCTAGAAAAGGATACCTTTAATGAGATGTTGTAAGTGAGATTTGCATCCTTGTAGACCACATTCAGATTGTAAACAACTACAATGCCTGAGGAGCCCATGTCAAATCCAATATCCATGTGCTTAAAATAGGGGATAAAGATTCAAAGGAATTTTTCTAAATGCTACGAGCTAGGAACTCAAAGAAGTAAATTTGATTCATTCTTTATCCTAGCAATAAACTCATAGAGACCCCAAAAATTATACAAGCGTTTATCCACCATTATCAACAAGTGTTCAAAGCTCAACCATCTTCAGCTGAGGGTGAAACTACCCTTCAACAATGCATCACAACAGTGCCATACAAACTTATGCCCACCTAATAAGTGGTTTGTAATAGGTCCCTCACTATATAAAAATGGATTAATGTTTAGAAACCTCATCACAGTGGTATTAAGTATATGATTTTAATATTGTATTATGAATTCAAAAAAAAGTTTTAAATAGTTTGTTGTATATTCCGTAAGATTAAATGAAAGTAATTGAATTTTTATACATACTAATTAGGCTGTATTGGTTTTATATATTTCATTTTTAAAATATGGAAGAATGTGAAAAATGATTTTCTATGATATTTTAATTATATTGTGATTATAAATATGAATCAATTCTATTTAAAATTTTCATTATTACGACATAAAAATAGTGAGCTTAATTTATCTTCGTTGTGCTTATATGAAATGATCACTAACAAGTAAAAGATTACAGACACATGTTAACTCATACTTGATATAGGGTTAGTTTCATAATTGATCTTGATTTTATTTGAATTGATAAAAATTTAATGTCTTATCATCCTATTTTCTCCCTTAATTTACTTTAGCATGAAAATAACCCATACTAAAGTAAGCTTAAGTTGTAAATAAGGATTAAGATTTGAACTTAAGTAATTTATCATTGTAAAATGAGATTTTGTTCTTGGTGTTTATTAGAATAATCTCTCATAAGGGGAAAAAATAGTAATCATTAAATGATTTGATTGATAATTATGATTTTTTTTTCTATGAAATATATGGATATTGAATAATAATATGAATCAATATTTTTCACAATTGATAATCAGTTGTTTACTCGATGAAGTGATTGTGAATTGTGTACTATTTATTTAATATAAAATCATATCATTTTTTATGAGGAAAATATTCAACTATAAAGGAGTATTAATTGATCTTCATTTGATTCAGTCTATGTTTTCAATGAGCCTTTAATACTTTTTTATTTCTCTTTAGGATTTTATCATAATAAGAGTTTGTCATTACATGTTCAACCTCCTTTTGATTAAACTCTTTAGGAGTTATAAGTACTTGACTAATAGCATAAGCACTCTTTTTTTTTTACTAACAAAATTATTTTATAGGAGGCAATCCTTCTGCCAAAACTCCTCCCTCTTTATCTTAGATAAATTAAAAGTAGTGGCCAAATACCCTATTTCAAAACTTTTTTTATAAGGAAAAGGTAACCTTCATAATTGAGAATTTGTTTCTAACTTCTATATTTAAATTTTAACTCAATAAACTCAAAAAGATCTACTAAGACATTTAAATTAACAAAGATATGAGTAAAATTGGGATGATGCATAATTTCAATATTTAAATACAGTGATATAAATTCACTCAAATAATTATCCACTTATTTGAAATAGAAGTCTTTGTAAAACTTGTATGGTGAGGTAGCCTTACACAAATAGGTCTAGTATTAAAAGTTTCAATGAGAGGATCTAATTGAAGGAAACCATGGCTTGAAAAGTATAATTCTTTGATCTCGTATCTAAATAGGATTTTTGAACTATTCAAGATTAAAAACTACCACAAAAATCATTAGCATAAAAGGAAATATTTAGATTGATTTCCATGAGAGGATTCCATTTATTCGTAATACACTTATTAAAATTAGGGAGAGAAGGCCATAGATTGGAAAATTGACAAATCATACCGATTTCAACTAAATCTTGTTCACGAACCACAATTTATGATAGTCAATCGCCTTCAAAGCATATTGGAGGTTTTTATTTGGCTGGTGTTAAAGGCTCCCTCTACTGCTTTTTGGTAACAACTTTTGTAAAAGATGTTCACAGTTAACCCTTTTTCAAAGCCAAACTATTTCCTGAACCACCTATACCCTTAGTATTATAAAACATCCTATACCATAACCCTGTAACCTTAGATCCATTGCATAAGATGATCGTCACCTCCTTAACACTTAGTATTTAAACCAAAAGTTGATTATATCTACATTTTAAAAAATGATCATAGATTGGTTGAGGACCCAAACCCTTGATTATGAAGGGTTTCGTTTTCGTTATCATTTTTATGGTGGAAGGACATCCCTTCTAACCATCTCAATGTGGAAGGGGGTGATTTGGATAATTCTAGATCTGAATTTTCTTGGAAAGATCTTGAATCCTTTGATCCAAATAAAACACTCTTAGAAAAGGAGACTCTTCTTTTGAAGGCAAGATCTTCACTCAAAAAAATATATTTGGGAAATGATTTAGATTCAATTAAAATTGAAATATTAATCCCTGTCTCCCCTAATTCAAAGTGAGAAAATAAGGTAGACAACACTCTAGTTATCATAAATAAGAAAGGAAGTCACAACAAAGGACTTACTCTTCAAAAATGGCAAATAGTGAGAGTTTGTAATGTTGAAGACTTGCAGAGTAATTGGATGGAAATTTAGCATAAAACTAGTGGGTTTTTCATTGACTCCTAATTTTACGCTGAAGATAAGTGACAAGTTTGCAGAAGTTTACCATTTTTTTAATTTGGTTGGTTGTTTTTTGGTGGAATATTCTCGTGTCTATCTTGTTTCCACTTTCTTTTCCATTTTTAGAGGCATTCCTTTTTGGCATTATTGTTCCATCTTTCTCTCCTTTATATAAGGCTCAAGGGTTTTCTAAAAACTGTTTTAACCCTATCTATTAAAAAAATGGTCTTTTCTAACATAAATATTATATGTATTAAAATAAAATTTAAATTTTTATATTAAATTTTATATGAAAAAATTTGGCATAAATATTTATTATATTTGATAAATTTGAATTTTTTATTGATTGTGTATTTTTAAATGTTTCTAAAATTTTATAGATAAACAAAATACCCTAACAATGATGAAGAAATAAATAATAAAATACTTTATTTATTTTTATATATGTATTTTTTTCAAAAATAAGATAAAATTTTATTAGGAAAAAAAGTAAAGCATGATAATTATCTTATAATATTTACTAACAAAAACAACTATAAATTATGTTGTGATAATTCTTTGCCTATAAACTAAGAATTTATCTAGGCATGCTTTAAATCAAAATTGTAAAAGGATTATTTTATATAAAATGTAGATCTCTTCCTTTTTCGGTCGTTTTGGTGATGGTTTTAAATTGAAAAATGAGATAATATTGAATGGACATTGGATGTTGGCTTTTTATATTATAAATTTTAAATTACACAATTACTATCATCTTTATATGTATGTTTGAAAAAGGTTTAGGACTTCGGTCAATTGGGTGAATAATGAGATTAAAAATAAGAAAATTATTTGATAAGTTAAAATATTTGTAATTGGAGTTATGAATTGGTATTGAGGTGTAGTTGGAGTTATAAATTGGTATGCAGGTATAGTAAGGAGTTTAGTTTATTAAATTTTAAAAAAAAAATGTTAAGAAGATAAGGAGAAATAAAAGGGGATTGATCTACGTATGATACTTTATAAGATTAAGCATGCCTCATACAAGTTACCTCATATAAAAGATAAATAGAATAATAGCTAAGAGCTCATTATTCAACTAAAATAATACTAGTACCTTAAATCGATTGAATACATATATATTTAACCAATATTTAGTAGAAAGGACAACAAAAGTGAAGGCAAAACATGAGGCTCTCATCTGCAAGAAAGGGCTTCTCTCCTCTCATACTAGGTGGAGATCTTTTATCATCTATTAAGAGTGATTTCAAACCAAGTCTTCCATCTCTAATTACAATCTTTTTATCTATAATCTTATGCATTTCTAGTCATAGAACCAATATCATCTTTGAGTTTCCTAGTTGTCATACGAGGGGAAGGCACAACATAGACAAGGGAGAGGGGGGGGGGGGGGGGGGGGAGCAGAGAGCTATTATGCAAAGAGATGGCTATCCATGATGGGGGAAGGATCCACAAGCAAAGGAGCAAAGTAGAAGAAGTTGAAACCTATTAGAAAACCTCATGATTGTGCCATCTGAAATCTTGAATGGAGGGTCCTTCCTTTTTCTTCTAAACTTGATAAAAGCAGGAAGTAAAAGCCTTTATCAAGAATATCACCACACTATGACTTGTGATTATACGAAAAATAACATAAAAATATACATTCATAATTAAAAAACTATGTCTAATTACCTCAAACAAAATTCAAAAATACCAAATAAAATAAATGCTTATACAAATCTAAAAAATACAAACTCTAACAAATTTATCATTCAACAAAACTTCATCAATCTTTTAAAAAAAAAAAAAAATCCCACTTTATTAACTAAGAATTCATTATATTTTTTATTTCACAAAATAACATGATACAATCTAATACGAGTGAAGGATAAACTTGCCTACAACAAAACTGGGTGCCAGTAAAAAGGCCGACCAAGGGTAAAGTGGGATCCACAAATATTTTTACCATACTAATAGATGGAATAATAAAATTGAGTTTTCATTTTTTCCTAGTACCAATTCCAGATCAATCAAATAATAAATGGAATGATAAAATTGACTTTTCTTTTTCAAAGTACTAAATAATAAAATTGAGTTTTCTTTTTCAAAGTGCCAAATCAAATGTCACATCATCATCATCATCATCATCATCATCATCATCATCATCATCATCATCATCATCATCATCATCATCATCATCATCATCATCATCATCATCATCATCATCCCTGAATTAACATAACCTAAAAAAATAAATTACAAAGGCATACAAATAATCGACTATATGTTAAAAAAATCTAATTGCATATACCATGGCCACTCCAAAACATCAACGTAGATCTTATACAAGGGGAAAAATAAAATATTAATGCCCTTAATTTAATCATTGTGAGATTGTGAGATGGAAGTGATATATACATTATTAAACATTTTATTTATTTATTTTAAATTGAGGAAGAAAAAAGAGATAAACGGTGAAAAGCACAAAATTATAAATAAGAATGACTTTAATTTAATCATTGTGAGATAGGGATGATATATACATTATCAAATGTTTTATTTATTTATTTTAAATTGAAGAAGGAAAAAAAGATAAAGGATGAAAAGCACAAAATTATAGATTAAATTTATGTTTATTTTTTATTATTAATAATTTTTTACAACTATTATGTGTTGAGTTTATTTTTTGGCATTAATAAAATTTAAAAAAAAAAAAAAAAAATCTTTAAAATGATAAGAAAATGTTGATATATTTTTAGAATGATTACGAAAAAGTTATAATATTTTTAAATTGTTTGTGGGGGCTTTATGTAAATTAATATTGTATTGGTTAAGGTTATGTGATAATAGTGATTTATAAAATATTAAATGTTATATTTATAGTTTGTTTATCCTACTAACAAATGCTTGTGTGTAGAGTGTATTTTGCCTTATAATTATTACTAAAAAATTGTGTGATAAGAAAAAAAAGCATTAATATAATTATTGCTTTTCATTAAGGTTTAAAGAAATCATGTTAAATTGACTTAATGTCATATTTAAAAATAAAAATAAATCTAAAACATAATGTTTCATCCATATAATGAACTTAAAAACTACGAATTTTTTTAATGGTTAATTTTTAATCAATTAAAAAATATTATAAATAACAATCTAAAAATTTAACTATTTGTTGTTGATTCTTGCAAACTAATCACCAAGAATTTATTAAATTTTAAACAATTTTACCTTAAATTTCAAAACAAATACTTATAAGTTGCTATAATTTCCTTATTCAATATATAGAACATAGTAACTATAAAGATCCTAACAAATCATGCTATAGCACTAAATATTCACAATGAGAAAAATGTTAAGAACCTAATTGGTGATAAGTTTCTAATATTATTCCCATTAAAAAATTATTTCCACTAACTCTAAATGTAACGTCAAATTTTTTATATATTTTGTAAAAATTTACAAATATTTAAATCAAATTTTTGGTTTGTTATTTTCATATCCCCTGGTACAAGTAGGTTCCAAGCGTTTGTTCCCATTAAAAATTGGGCACTTCTAACTAGAGAGTGAACATGTAAAAAAAACATTATTTGCTAATCAGATAACAACTAAGTATTTTTGAAGACTGTATTTTAAAAATTCACAATCTTTTAGTATTTTTCAACTATCTATTTTTCATTTATTATAGACAATAATTATTACATTAAAAATATATATTTTTATTTTTATTTATATATTTAATTTTATTTGAAGATATTATATGAAATCATTGAATTATATAGAATGTCGGAAACATTGTTTTCACTAAACAGTTACGAGTAAAGGTATTCACATCTTGAAAATCATTGAGGGCATGATTTTAATCTTAACCACTTGACTATCCATATCAAATATGTGCAAAGATTTATATATTGATAGATAGATGTAAACAACCATCCTCACCAAATGAACTACAATCCTTTCTATTTAATTATATTTTAAAATATATATTTTTTATATTTCACACACATTATATTTTATTTTGAAAAATATCTTATTTTAAAACCTAATGATTATTTGTCTTGCCGGGTATTTTTCAAAGCCTGTATTTATAATGAAAAAAATATTGAAAACTTAACTATTAAATTCCAAACGTATTCGTAATTGATATATAAATATTACAACTGGTTTA
This sequence comes from Torreya grandis, assembly GCA_037957365.1. Classification (NCBI taxonomy): domain Eukaryota; kingdom Viridiplantae; phylum Streptophyta; class Pinopsida; order Cupressales; family Taxaceae; genus Torreya; species Torreya grandis. The sequence continues at coordinate 138,673 of JARHVA010008154.1, forward strand.
ACAAAATGCTTATATAAAATTTGTCAGAAAAAAACAAACTTGAAAACAATATAAAATATCAAATAATATTCGATTTGCATCCATAAAAATTATGGCATCTTAATATTTTCAATAAACCAATTTCGTGAGATTCTTCACCCTCACAAACACCTCCATCACGAACTGTGACAACGAAATAAGTGATAAAAATGATGTAATTAAACGCTGAAAAGACATCAGCGAAACCACCGATGTCAACGACCAGTAGATCTGATTTAATGGAATCAAAAGGCGTGTTGTTCGGGTATCGATTTGAAGACGTTCCATCAATTATAATTACACCTCGTACTACATGATCTTCAGATTTCCCACTAAAATCTAAGGTAACTGAAATATAATCGTATCAAGAAATCTTAATTTGATTTTGTCAGCGACATGAAAATGTGTCCTCTTCCGCTGTTCTAATTTGATGATTAGATTTCCCATTAAAATTGAAGGTTGCTGAAGTATAATCATGTCAAGAAATCTCAAATTGATTGAGTCAGAGACAGGACTATGTCTTCTTCTGCTTTTCTAAATACTGAACTTTCAATTTAACTATATTTACACCGACTCCTTTCAATCTTCCCCGTACAGTCAGCTTTTTCAATAATGTCTTAGTACTGATATAATTGAATGAAACGGCGTGTTGTTCAGGTATCGATTTGTGGACTTTCAATCGATGATAATTTGATTGAGCCAGCGATACGAGAATGTGTCCTCTTCGACTTTTCTAAATACTGAACTATCAATTGAAACATATTCATAGCGAACCCTTTCAAACTTCTGTGCGTAGTCAGTTTGAAAATCTTCAAAGTGTTAAAATCTATTTAAATGTACTTACTACGTGTAGAATAAATCTCCACTTCGGAAATACGTACACTGTTAAAATTGATATATATATATATATATATATACTCTCTTATGAATCACAAAAAAAAGTGAATAAAAAATCTGTACATAGTATCTTTCAGAAGAAGAATAATAATAGAAAGAGCTCATAAGAAGTTTCGTCAATTATAAAATCTAAAGTAACAAGTTTTAGCGAGTTTCGGGTTTAAGAGCAGTTTTTGGTTTTTTTGATTTTTTGATAATATGGTAGCATACGGTTGTGATTAAAATCTGTGGATTTTTTAAGGCAGTTTTTTGTTCTGCTAGGGTTTCCTTCATGCATGCTATTGAGACGGTTCTTGTTTATCTTCTTACCCAGCTTTGTGACATATCATGGCTTTAGTCGATTGTAGGACTTGCATTTATTGTCGTTTAAGATTTCTCATCTTCACACAAGGCCAACCTTTATAGTGACTTCTCCCCATTATATCCTAGTGATTTCGGTTGTAGAGAAGAACGGTGAAACATTGAGCAATGGCCCTTGCAAGCATACGAGGAAGTTTGTCCCAAAGGTTTAACACAAGGTAATGCTTCAGATCCCGATGTTATATTGCATATTTATGAATTTAATTCTGTGTGTCATTGGTTAAAGCAATTTTGATGGGAGAATACCCTCTGAAAGTATACTACAATCTTGGTTTCAAACTGATTGGGCAACTCACGACATTAAGTTGGAGAGCATCTAGAACATGAGTAACGGTTTTTTTCTCTTTCGCTTTTCCAACCCTTCCCATGCAGGGGGAATCCTCCATAGGTCTGTCATTTGGTATGGCAAAAACTCGCTTATAGTTCTCTCCCCCTGGACATGAAACTTTGTGGTCTCAAAACACACTGATCTTAAAGTCCCAATTTGGGTTAAATTTTCAGGTCTTTCGCTCCCCTGCTAGCATTATATTCACCGAATAATATCATCCATAAGCCATGTGGTTTATCATGAACAAAATTGGTTTTACTCTGGTAAATCACAAAAAAGGATCTGTGTAGAAGTAGACCTCTCCTGGGACTCAAGGAGTTTCTGGAAATTCAAGTTGGGGATGTGAGGTACTCTCAGCAAGTCTTGTATATTAACTTACCTAACACTTACTTTCGTTGCCAAGACATAGAGCATGAGATGCGAGATTGTCCCCTTTAGCTAGCTCGCCAGAATGTGTTCAACCGTTCATCCTCTCTCCCCAAGCCCTCTACTTAAGCTAGCAAGTAACTAACTAAGGATGCATGGACTATGTTAAGGAAGAAGAACACTCAATCTAAAGTCGCAAGTGTAGTTGTTGATCCAAAGGAGGCAAGCCATCTTTGAGCAATGACCCATAAGAGTAGGTTCTTGCTAAGAAAGAGCCCCCTCAGATTGAAGCCTTGAATTTGATGGAAAATCCCTTTGTGTTTAACACCCATCTTGCTGCTAACATTTTGTCTCAAGGTTTCAAGGACTTTGTGCCTAGTTCTTCCATATTTTCACATTCACAATCAATCACTCTTCCACTTCTTACTCGACAAGATACACCTAAATGCTCTTGTAGCCCTCCTTAGAGGAGTGATGAGGCAAAGGAAGGAGAGTACCAGGTTGACCTTGCTATGAGGAAGCAATTTGATGATTTTTTAAATGCCAATAGTGGGCACTTTATACATAATTGATATCATGCCTTGGAAGCGCTGGACTCAAGGGACATGTTCGATACTCGTCATCTATGAATTGTTTTTCATAAAATGTTCAGGGTCTCATAGAACCAAAATGTAAGTTTGTTACATGTGATTTTAGAAGGAATTTTTTTGAGATGGACATTCTCTGCTTGTAGAAAGTCAAGGTGGTAGATTTTTTATTAATCGCTGTCAATAATTTCATCTGGCATGACAATATCGTTCTTCATAGAAACCATGATGCAAGATGTGGAGGGGTGATCACATTCATTTCTCCAAGGTGGTAGCCATACTTACTGCAATATGTTGTGGACCCAACCAACCAGTTTGTATGGGCTCTTTTTAGCATTGAAAGATACTCTTTTCACTTAATTAATATTTATGCCTTGAAGCATACCCATTTATGGTAGTGGATAGTGGATGATCTTTTCGATGCCTATTGGGTATTATGTATGGACTTTAATATGGTGGTGTCTCCCAAGGGCAAAGTGGGCCACTTGCCTATGAGGTGGACAGCTAACAAAAGGGATTCATGGTTTTATATGTGCACTAAATAGGATCTTTATGACCCCAATATAACCTATCAGCGTATAGATGGAGTTTGGTACACATAGAGTAATGTCAGGGAAGGCCCCACTTGGATTCTGAAGCATCTATATAAGGCAATAATGTGCATCCAACCATACTTCTCTTTTATTAATAGTTTTTTTCTTCTGATGTAGGTGCTACTAGATTTCAAACTTTCTAACCACTGCCTTATTCGATTCAAAATAACATGGTAGTTTATGAAACCCAAATTCTACAAAATGCAATTCTTTTAGTATTTTTCTTTTTGCTCAAACATGGGCCCACAATTACACACATTATGAGAGTTTGGAATTTGGATCCATGTTCTTCCCATGAATATGGTTAGATTCTTTGGTGAGATGATGCCATCATAAGGACCTCTCATCTTTTAATAATATATGGCCTCTAAATTACTAAAATTCAGAGCCAGTCTTACTCTGCTACTATCTCAAAGCTCAGTTGTATGACTTTAGCTCTAGAAAACGATATCTTTAATGAGATGTTGTAAGTGAGATTTGCATCCTTGTAGACCACATTCAGATTGTAAACAACTACAATGCTTGAGGAGCCCATGTCAAATCCAATATCCATGTGCTTAAAATAGGGGATAAAGATTCAAAGGAATTTTTCTAAATGCTACGAGCTAGGAACTCAAAGAAGTAAATTTGATTCATTCTTTATCCTAGCAATAGACTCATAGAGACCCCAAAAATTATACAAGTGTTTATCCACCATTATCAACAAGTGTTCGAAGCTCAACCATCTTCAGCTTAGGGTGAAACTACCCTTCAACAATGCATCACAACAGTGCTATACAAACTTATGCCCACCTAATAAGTGGTTTGTAATAGGTCCCTCACTATTGATGATTAGTATGAGGCAATATATCACATGGCTAATGACAAATCTCCTGGCATTGATGGCTTCCCCTGTGATTTGTATAAATCCCTTTGGGAACTTCTGGGTAGGGACTTTCATAAAGTTTATGAAGAAGCATTTTGTTCACATTCATTGGGTAAAAATATTAGCAATGTAAATACTAAATTCATACTTAAGCAAGGATATCTTGAGTTGATCTACAACTAGCAACCCATCCTCCTCGTGAATGTCTCTTATAAAATCATTGCCAAGACTCTAGTGATCTGATTGCACAATATGTTGCCTCTCATCATGGACCTAGAATAAATAGGACTCATCAAAAGCCATTATGTTCTAGATAACATCATTTTCATTTAGGAATGGATGGATTGGGCTAGATGGTCTAAGCAACAAGCTATGTTCATTAAATTGACTTTGAAAAATCTTATGACTGCATAGAATGACAATTTATACTAGCCACGCTTTGAACTCTGGGATTAGAGCCCATCTTCATCCAAACCATCCAGATACTTTTTACAGATGCATCATCCATCGTCTCTATTAATAAAATCACCTCTGAGTAGTTTATCTCGTTTCACTTCATTCATTAAGGGTGTTTGTTGGCTCCCACCTTGTACATGCTTATAGCTAAGGGTTTTGGATATCTTCTTATTAATTCCCAAGCTAGGGTCCTTGTCAAGGAAATTCATCTCTCTCTTGATGCTATGAGCTTGTAAAAAGATATACAACTACTTAATGTCCACTTTACAAATGACTCTTTCATTACTTTCATATAGGATGAATCCAATGTAGAAAATGCCTTATAGTGGCTTGACACCATCTTCTTGGCCTCTGGCTCTAGTATCCAATGGCATAAAACTCATTTCTACATACAATCTTACCTCCTTCTATCAGTGTGGGCTACTAAATTTAGCTAGAAGTGGATCCAACGTGATGAAATCTTTAAATTTCTTGACATTCCTTTTATTTTTGATGTTTCACCACCTTTGTTGTTGAAATATGTTGTTGACAGAGTTTCTAGAAAACTAGAATACTAGGTAACCAAATCTCTTTCGTTAGTAAGAAAATTTCAAATCTACTCAAAAATTCTTGTGATTACCCATGTGTAATACTCGTCATGTAAAATCTATGGGAAGAATGTTAAGAAATCTAGCGTTTATATTAATAAATTTGGGTATTTACCAAGAGGTAAACGGTAATAGGTATTTTTTTAAATTAAACTTAGTTAATCAGAGTATTGTTATGTAACAATATTAGTTTAGCATATTATATTGTTATACGAGTTAGTGGGTTGAGACTTTATAGGGATTTGGGTATCCTTATTATAGGAAATATTTTGTTATATATTTATAATATGTTCATATTTAATTAATTGGTGAAGATAGTGGAATATAATATGTTGTTAAAATTTTGTCTATGTATCTTTAGCTCTATAATGTGTGCATGAGTTAAATTTTTGGGTTCAACTCTTTTATTCCACAACATAAAATAAATAAATCTATATAATTATTAATAATGTTATTAAATCCTAACATTCACCCCTTTAATATTAATAATTCCTAGCACCCTCTTAATTCAAACATGGTAAAAAGTTTTTACACTCTTCATGTAGCTTTGTCACCTTTGAAGTGGTATGACATCTCTGTGCCTTAATCATCTTGGTGACACCTTGGTTTTTCATTGCAGGATTAACACAAACATGGAAGTAATAGGAGTACATCTCTTTGTTAACACTTTTAGTGGTTTTTTCGATTGCAACAAACCCATATAGTTTTCTATTGTAGGTTAACCATGAACCTCGAGGTGGCAGGAGGTCTTGAATATTTTATATACTTTGATGGTTTCTCAGATTTTCATAAACCCTTTTAAAATAATCAAGTGCTACTTTAGTATTTTTCTCCCTATAATGTTCTTCATCAAGAGGTACCAAACTAGAAAATAATGATCAATATTTTATTTAAAAGTACATTGCACAATAAAACCATACCACTAAAGTGTCACCATAACAATGATGCGACCCCATCGTAAGAGAATCATGAGAGGAAAACAATTATCCTATAGCCTCCATGTATCCTCCATCCTCCAGTAGGTTGATGCTTCACTTAGCTGAAGTGTTGATGAAGTTTAGATGCATGATTTTATCAAGGAGAAATCTTCCCCTCAATTTGAAATAATATATTTACATAGATTGTCAAGTTTCATGAAAATCCATCCTTTTATTTGAATCTTTGACAAATACAATGCACTTAAAAATTAACTCTTTTGACATTTTTAAAACATTTCATGACATAATTGACCAATAAAAATAATTTTGACACTTTGATTTATTTTTTTATGTTTTGATTCTACATAAAAACTAAGTATAAATAATATTATGGTTTCACTAACCATAAGACCTTTTAACTCTTTTATCACATTCAAAATTTGTTTACTTGGCAATATATTGACACATAATAACCCAAATAACCAATTAATAAAAATTTTATAAAGACTATGTAAATAAAAACCTAACTATAAGAACTTATAAAACTGAAAGACTTTTAAGAGGATAAAAGACAAAAGTAACTTACAGAAGTAATCAATCATATAGATATCAACTTCTATATAATTCTAAGCAAATAAAATCTTACTAAAACTAAAAACCTTAATGTTTTCACCTAAATTATGACATGTTTCAAGAGTCTGAGTTGGCTTAAGACTCGACTCCAAATTTCCATGCAAATCGCTGTCAGGCATAGCAGTCTCGAATGTTAAATGATGGAACACAGATGTCTTCTAAACTGCAATAAGTGCTAAAAGATTCTAATAGCAAAAACCCAAAATTATGGCAAAAGCTAAAAATTGATAGCAAAAGGATCTGATATGATTTGATAGCATGCACAATAATTTTTGGAAGATGACATAGAGTATAAAACTGATTTATGTTACACAAATGCCATTCACCAGTCATATTACGGTGGTCATCAAGTTATAAAAAAACATGATGTGTGATCTTGAGGACGTAGTCAATAGATAATAAATCAAAGGCATTAACGTGCATATGAATGATCAATGGAAGTTAATTTTCTTCTCACAAATTCACAACTAGTAGAGAATGCCAATGCATAGATCCATATGAAACAATAATTGAAGGAGATGTTCAAAGATTCGTAGTATTTTTATGAGGTCAAATGCATGGAATGTTAAACCCCATGCCACGACAATATACCTTCTCTTTCTTAAAAAAATACTCGATTTGCGAAGACATATTATGAGAAATGGGTAGAGGTTGAGCAAAGCCGCTCTCACGTTACTCCCACCATGCTCTAGAGCTTGCTTTGATACCACACTATTGGAAAATTGTAGAGCCAAATAAAAAATTGTATATAAAATACTTAATCACATACTATAATATTATTTATTTATATCTTCGATACAATATATTTTGCTATTATATAGCCATTGAGGTAGTACAACTACTTCTTAAAAAAATGGACAAATAACAACTTACCTAGTAATACTTATGGGTAATAACAAACCTTATGTGAATACAATTTTTGATAATAAAAAACCAACTAATATGCTATAATAGCTTTAAAATAATTAAACCTATATAATAATTAATAATGTTATTAACTCCTAACACTTAGATTGTGGTGGATGAAAGTGAGGTAAAGTCTGAGGTGGAGTTGACTATAGTTTTCATGGTGGTATATGCTACCTATGTAACATTAAAACAATATGTCTCACTCATGAGACATTGATGTGGAGAAAATTACAAGATTTTGTTTCATGAAGACAACCCCCAGTGTCCAAATAATTAATGATGTGGTGATGATCTTCTATATGAGAGTCTTGACAAAGATGCATTTACAGATTTTTTTGATTGATGTTGGAATCTATCGCTTAAAAGTAATGATGGATTCATATTGCAACAAAGAATAGGTGTATGACTAATGACAAGGGAAGTGAAACCATAGATAGGGTAAACATTAAATTTATTCACCATGTATGAATGAGCCATTACACCACCTAGTACAGTAGTGCATATTTGTGACACATTTTAGGCTTTGGATGGAATATAGCCTCATAATAGAAAATAGTAAATTCAGCTTGTCTAAGTATTACATTGTTTGTGACACGCGTAACATTAAAATAATACGTCTCACTCATGAGCTTTAACATTGTATAAAATCAAAGTATACAATATAAATAATTTACTATATACCTTTTCTTTACAAAACCTCAATTTATGATAACCAAAAACTACATTCCTTACATATAGTATAAATAGAATTATATTTATAATTTTAATATATAATAACTGATTGATATATATATATATATATATATATAGACACACACAGATATATGCCTTGGTTGCTAATTCGGAGGAAATTCTGGGGCATAAATACTGATGTAGAGATCAGAGTTTAAAACATCAAAGGCTAAGTTAGGGTGGAATGAGATCAATTATGAAGCGTAGAATTCTGACCAACAGATGGGTGTAGATTTAATAAATTCTGGCACAAATGTCTGAATGATGAACTCAAACCGATTGTAAGAAGTGGGCTTGGACTGAATCAGGATCGGTTTCGATGGCATAATGAATAAGTAGGGAGCAACATGCTCTTGGCTCAAACTTGTAGATGTTAAGGACATCCGCCATTCCTATCAATTTATCTCCATCTTTAGACTTGGACATGACTTCAGAATTCTGCAAGCTCTTCTTTGACACCTTAGGCTAAACTCGGCTCGGACACACTCAACTTTGTACATTTTGGTTGAAACAGACTTCAGCATTAAAGAGGACTGAAGGTATATTATCTCGAGCAAATAATATTGAGACTTCGGCTTGAATGTACACGGCCCCCGGACCATGATGACTCCATATCTCTGATACCAGTTTGTGGTACTTAAGTGTTTGAATGGTTCCTATTTGGTTACAACAAACAACTAACAAGCATAGACCTTTAAAATCAAACAATTTAGTTATTAAAATAAGCACATAAATTTTAAATCCTAAAACTAGAATTTCTATTAATATGAAAAGTCAGCTTCAACTATCAATCTTTACACGACAAAGTTGAGTGATACATTTACCAGAGCTTCGTTGCTCTCTCTGTCCTGCATCTCACAATGAACATATAAGCTTCTATCTCTCTCTTATATGGAGCTCTGTAGAGGCACAACTACACAATCAAGACAATAAACAGCTGCATAAATGCAGACAAAAAGAATTAGCTAGGATTCGTGTACCGCGAGATATTCGCCAGGATTGCATAGCCGTCGAGAAGTGACTGACTTAGGACGGTGGATTTAAGTTTGCCTAGGTACGATAGATTATAGATGGAATGCCAACTGAACAAAAGTGATGTAATTTTTTATTTTCTGATCGTAATATATTAATAATATGGATGAATGGATGCAATAATATAGATTGTGGGATTTTAATATATTTTTTTGATATTAGGAATATTATATTATTGTTTTGAGTTGTATATTAGATGTAGATTTCAGTTTCAATAAATTAATCAGTTTTTATGATATTCTTGTTCACCAATAATAGAAAATTACCAATTTAAGATGTTGCTACCCTAAAAGCTATCGACCCCTATGAAATCATTGATGTACGTCATGTAAAAACAACTACCTTAAATGTAGATTTGCTATATAATATTGGTCCTCTGGCATATAGTATCTCCAGACATTACCTATTTCTCACCACTCACTATCACCTCCTAATGCACATTGAAATCTTTCAGCGCTTGCATTTTCTTTATTATCTTGCCCTTTCTTCCAAAGGTTTGAGTTTAGTGTTTATTTATGTTGTTAACCATGACTTTACTATTACAGTTGTTAATAACATGAAAGTAGTGAAAATATTAACATGAGTTGGGTGGTGATGGTGAAGACCAGTGACAAGGTCTTTTAGGTGATATCATACACCAAATGGTCCATATCATATCCCAGAACTGGATTCAAGGTATCTAGTGGATTTACATGACATGCACTCATTGTAAAGATATTTGTAACTCATAAGATGTTGGTATATTTGATTGGTCATTTTCTATTGTCAAGTATGGATGAAGACGTTGTGAATGCTGATTTAATTGTTGTAAGCTCCACATATGATGTGTTCATCGAAGCATCACTATAACACCATTGACGTGTGGATGAGATATTAAATTTTTGATATGTATACATATACATATATATATGTATGTATATGTATACATATACATATACATATACATATATATATATATATATGTATATGTATATGTATATGTATACATATACATACATATATATATGTATATGTATACATATCAAAAATTTAATATCTCATCCACACGTCAATGGTGTTATAGTGATGCTTCGATGAACACATCATATGTGGAGCTTACAACAATTAAATCAGCATTCACAACGTCTTCATCCATACTTGACAATAGAAAATGACCAATCAAATATACCAACATCTTATGAGTTACAAATATCTTTACAATGAGTGCATGTCATGTAAATCCACTAGATACCTTGAATCCAGTTCTGGGATATGATATGGACCATTTGGTGTATGATATCACCTAAAAGACCTTGTCACTGGCCTTCACCATCACCACCCAACTTATGTTAATATTTTCACTACTTTCATGTTATTAACAACTGTAATAGTAAAGTCATGGTTAACAACATAAATAAACACTAAACTCAGACCTTTGGAAGAAAGGGCAAGATAATAAAGAAAATGCAAGTGCTGAAAGATTTCAATGTGCATTAGGAGGTGATAGTGAGTGGTGAGAAATAGGTAATGTCTGGAGATACTATATGTCAGGGGGCCAATATTATATAGCAAATCTAGATTTAGTGTAGTTGTTTTTACATGACCTATATCAATGATTTCATAGGGGTCGATAGCTTTTAGGGTAGCAACACCTTAGATTGGTAATTTTCTATTATTGGTGAACAAGAATGTCATAAAAACTGATTTAATTGAAATCGAAATCTACATCTAATATACAACTCAAAACATAATTTAATATTCCTAATATCAAAAAAATATATTAAAATACCACAATCTATATTATTGCATCCATTCATCCATATTATTAATATATTACAATCAGAAAATAAAAAATTACATCACTTTTGTTCAGTTGGCATTCCATGTATAATATATCGTACCTAGACAAACTTAAATCTACCGTCCTCAGTCAGTCACTTCTTGACGGCTATGCAATCCTGGCGAATATCTCGCGGTACACGAATCCTAGCTAATTCTTTTTGTCTGCATTTATGCAGCTGTTTATTGTCTCGATTGTGTAGTTGTGCCTCTACAGAGCTCCATATAAGAGAGAGATAGAAGCTTATATATTCATTGTGAGATGAAGGACAGAGAGAGCAACGAAGCTCTGGTAAATGTATCACTCAACTTTGTCGTGTAAAGATTGATAGTTGAAGCTGATTTTTCATATTAATAGAAATTCTAGTTTTAGGATTTAAAATTTATGTGCGTATTTTAATAACTAAATTGTTTGATTTTAAAGGCTCATGCTTGTTAGTTGTTTGTTGTAACCAAATAGGAACCATTCAAACACTTAAGTACTACAAACTGGTATCAGAGATATGGAGTCATCATGGTCCGGGGGGCGTGTACATTCAAGCCGAAGTCTCAATATTATTTGCTCGAGATAATATACCTTCAGTCCTCTTTAATGCCAAAGCCTGTTTCAACCAAAATGTACAAAGTTGAGTGTGCCCGAGCCGAGTTTAGCCTAAGGTGTCAAAGAAGAGCTTGCAGAATTCTGAAGTCATGTCCAAGTCTAATGATGGAGATAAATTGATAGGAATGGCGGATGTCCTTAACATCTACAAGTTTGAGCCAAGAGCATGTTGCTCCCTACTTATTCATTATGCCATCGAAACCGATCCTGGTTCAGTCCAAGCCCACTTCCTACAATCTGTTTGAGTTCATCATTCAGACATTTGTGCCAGAATTTATTAAATCTACACCTATCTTTTGGTCAGAATTCTACGCTTCATAATTGAACTCATTCCAGCCTACCTTAGCCTTTGATGTTTTAAACTCTGAACTCTGCATCAGTATTTATGCCCCAGAATTTCCTCCGAATTAGCAACCAAAGGAGTTACTGTCAACAAATGCGCTCAACATTAGTTCCAAACTTAAGCACCTCTCTCATAGGCCTGATTTCTACAGCCAAGGATCAACGTCCAAGTGCTTATCTCTTTGCCAAACTTTTGAGCTCCGAGCATTATGCCACGACACACATCATCACTTCTATACAGTGCGTAAATGCTTCTCACCAATCTCTCCATTAACTACAGCACTCATATTCAAGGCCAACGTCTAAGATTCTTCTGCGCCTAGGACCAGTGCATCAACGCCTAAAGAAAATCTCAGCGCCCAACCTTAACGCTTTACTTCAATGCCAAATATTATAAAAAAATGTTTGAGTTTCGTGCTTCAAGGATTTACGTCATTTTATTATCCCTGGATTCACGCATTAGTCTAAAATTGAGAGTGTAAGCAGTAGCATCACTCAGCCTCAAATTCTAGTATTCAATTTAAAAAATAATAAATTTTGGAGCATAAAAATGAAGACTTTATTCTGTTTGCAAGATGTATACGACCTAGTAGAAAAGGAATTTACAGAACCATCTAACCCGTAATCATTCCGACCCCTGTCGTACACAGACAAGGACCTTCTCAAGCAGAACAAGAAGAAAGCCACAAAGGCACGATTCTTAATTGAAAAAAGCTACGGAGGATTACATCTTTCTGCAGGACAGCTAGATCAAAACAAGCATGGGATAGTCTATAAACTGCCTATCAATGCACCAAAAAAGTTTAAAACTATGAAGTTGCAGATGTTGATAAGATACTTCAAGAATCTATAGTCAACAGACTTCAAGAATTTACAAATTAAGGAGTAAGATATTGTAGATTCATTCTACACCCATGTAGTAGGAATTGTAAAAGAGATAAGGTCTCATTGTGAGACTTCAGATCAAAAATGTGGAAAAGATACTGAGAAGTCTACGTACAAAGTTTGACTTTGTTGTAGTAGGGATTGAGGAATATATGGATCTTTCCCAATTGTCAATAGATAATTTGATGGGAATATTGTTATCCTATGAACAAGGACTAAACAAATCAACAATATCTTCTCTTGAGAACGCGTTCAAATCCCAAGTCTTCGTCAGTAGAATGAGAAGGTATAACTAAAATAGAGGAAAAGAGAGAAATACATCTAGAGGAAGACAAACTACATTTCGTGACGATCACAGACCAGGCACAAGCATGCCTTCCTTCTCTGCAACTGCAAGAGGAAAAGGAAGAAGCCACACCCATTCAGACAATCATCCTCATACTAAAAAGTATGACAAATCTATTGTTGAGTGTTATTATTATAAAAAATTTGGCCACTATGCAAATGAATGTAGGAAAAGGCAATTTGATATGAATAAACAAAAAGCTAAATTTTCTCAATAATAGTCAAGATTTAATCTTGATCACTTGTAATGTGTCACAATAAAGTACCAAAGATGTATGGTTATTGGGTAGTTGTTGCAATAACCACATGACTTGAAGCAAAGACGTCTTTGCAACCATGGATGAATCTATCAAGATAGAAGAAAATTTTGGCAATGAAGTTACGGGAAAAGGCAAAATCATCATAACCACTAAACAAGGAAAATTGAAGTTTATTTTTGGTGTATATTATGTCCTTACTTTGCAACATAACCCACTAAGCATACGTTAGTTAGTGAAAAAGGGATATAGAGAAAATTTTCAGCATGATAAATGTATCATTGTTGAAAAACAACCATGTTACAAACTTGCCTCAAAGTTCAGAACGATGAGAAACAAAATGTTTCATTTAAGAATTCATAGTATAATTCCCCTTGCATTTAAATTTTAGGGTTTGCAAATTGAAGTACCTACTGAAACAACCTTTAAGGCATTATTTAAGAATCAATCGTGGTTATGGTATTTAATAATTGGCCCATTAAATTTCAATAGTTTGAAATTATTACATCACAAAAGTATGGTGAATGGTTTGCCATTAATAGAGTAGCCTACTATAGTTTGTCAAAGTTGCATACTAGGGAAAAAACATAGAGAAAGTTTTCTTGTAGAAAGTCCTATTGCATAAGAGTTCCTCTAGAGATTGTGCACACAGATCTCTGTGGATAAATGCAATCCCCATAAATTGGCAAAAGTTTATATTTTATGAATTTTTTGATGATTAAAACATAAAAAAGTGGGTTTCCTTTCTAAAGAAAAAATAATATGTTTTCAAGGAATTCAATGCCCAGGTTAAAAATCCAAGCAAACATTGTATCAAGGTGTTGATATTTGATCAAGAAGAAGAATACATATACAAATAATTTGTAAGTTTATGAAAAGCTAATGGAATAAAGAATCAACCTATGACAATGTATACAACTCAACAAAATGGTGTATCAGAAAGGAAAAGTAAATCAATCACATAAATGTCCCAAATTATGTTCAAGGCTAAACATATATGAAATGAATATTAAGTTGAATCTATAGCATGCATAGTTTATATTTTGAATATATTCTCAATGAAGAGTGTGAAGAACAAAGTTCCTCAAGAAGCATTTACTAGATATAAACATAGTGTTTCTCATTTATGAATCTCTGGTTGCATGGATTATCCACTTGTCCTAAGAGAGATAAGAAAGAAATTAGATGATAAAGGAGAGAAGTGTATTTTTATGGGTTAAAATGAGTATTCCAAATCTTTTTAATTGCACAATCCAATTACAAGGAAAACCATAATCATCAAAGATATAGACATCGTTGAAGAAGAAGTACTTGATTGAAGTATTGTTAAGATAACTATAATTATTTTTAGGATACCACATGAAAATGATAGGAAGATAGATCATAAAATATGCCACTAGCATGCACACCAACAAAACCTAATTAACTAAAGGATCCTATCACACCTTTTAGGGCACATATAGTGTTAAGCTCATCCACACTAGCAAGCACTCATAACGATGATTCATCTAATCCTACTCTAACATCACTAAAATTATGTTTCATAATTTCTTAAAAGGAGATGATAATCCTAAGGGAGATCTATGATGAATCTCAACCAACTGAAGATGTAAGCTTTTATTGTGATTTTATATTTTTTGCACAATTTGATCTCATACATTTTTAAGATGCTATCCAAGATGAACATTGGATAAACACAATAGATGAGGAAATCAATTCAATTGAAAAGAATCAAACATGGGATCTAGTTAATAATCTAGAATGAAAATATGTCATAGGAGTGAGATGGGTATATCAGACTAAATTAAATGGTGATCTAGATATTGATATTAAAAAAAAAAAAAAACATTAGATGTAAATTGCTTCTCTAAATAGCTTGTAATTGATTACAATTAAAAATTTTCACTGGTGGCCAAGTGAGAAATTGTTAGAATGGTGTCATCTATTAGTACTTAGAACAAATTTAAAGTATTTAAAATGGATGTGAAATATGCATTTTTAAATTACATACGACAATAATAAGTGTATGTACAACATCCACCTAGATATGGAGTTCTAGGGCAAGAACTCAAGGTTACTAGATCAAAGAAAGCTTTGTATGGATTAAACAAGATCTGAGAGCTTGATATAGATTAAATACTCATACTTTGAGAATAACAGATTCATAAAAAATAAGAATATACCAACCTCGTATATCAAAAGGTATGATCAAGATCAAATTTTGATTATGTGCTTATATGTGGATGATCTGATATTCACTGTAAATATGTCTATCTATTCATTCAAGACATTAATGAAAACATAATTTGAAATTGTAGATTTAGGGTTGATGAGGTACCTCCTATATATATATATAAGTTATTCAATATACAAAAGTCATTTTTATATGTCAATATAAATATGAATATGATTTACTAAAGAGATTCAATATGATGAATGTCAATTTAGCACCAACACCAGTTGCCATAGATTCGAAACTGAGCAAAGAAGATAAAGGATCAAACATTGATCCAACTTTATAAAAGATACAAGTTGTCAAACTAATGTATTTAATGACCATAAGACCTTATATTATGTTGAATTTTCACTTATCTCAATGTTCATGGAAAAACCAAAAGAATCACATTGGAAATCAGCGAAAAGTTTATTTAGACATGTATTTGGAATAAAAGGCTTTGAATCTTATATGAATCCTCAAAAGAGTTCAAGACAATTGGATACATGGATAATGATTGCACTACTATCATTGATTATAAGAAAAGAACATTTAAATACTTATTTTATTTTAGATCAGGTATAGTTGCATGGGAATTCAAGAAATAATTAATCCACACCCTCTCATCTATATAAGTAAAATATGTGGTAGCCATATTAGTAGCATGTCAAGTAGTCTAGATGAAAAGAATATTTTCAGACCTAGTGCATAACAAAGAAGAGGAAAGCAGTATTTTTTTATAACAACTCAACTATAACACTCTCTAAAAATCATGTGTTTTACAAGAGAAGCAAACACATAAATAAGAGATATCACTATGTCTAAGAGCTAGTCAACAATGGTGAGATATTTATTGATTTTGTTAGATCTAAAGACCAGATCATTAATATTTTTATAAATCCTTTAGAAAATAATGTCTTTGAGCTTATTAGAGAATACAAAGGTGTAATAGATGTCACCAATAGTCTATATTAATGGGTAGTGTTGGAAATTATGACTATCTAACTAGAAGTCTAGCTATAATCTAGCCTACTTAGTCAAGCTCAAATCCACCTACATCATTGAGATGTAATCACTTATTGATATCTAAGCAATCCTGGAGAATATGTAATGAAACATGAATCCAAACTAATTATTTTTATATCAATTAATTTATTTAATGTAATTGTTTATTCTCTTGATTGTGTAGTCATGTCTCTAAAGAGTTTCATATAGGAGATAAATAGAAGTTTATGTATTCATTTTTTTGAGATGAAGAATAGAGAGAGAAAGGAAGCACTAGTGAATTTCTCACTCCAATTTGTCTTTGTAAATATCAATGAGAGTTGAAGCTCATTGTTCATATTAATATATATTCTAGTTTTAAGATTTAAATGTTTTGTGCTTTTATATATAGCTAATTTGTTTGCTAATAAAGGTTTATGCTTGTTAGTTTTTAGTTTTAGTGAAACAAGAAACACTCAATCAATTAAGTAATACACACTCATTATGATAATTATACACCCAGTTAACCTTTCTAGTACTAATAGAAAAATTGAATGTTTAGTTAAAAAAAATATAAGTGCCTGAATGGTTGATATAAATTACATAGTTGTATCTTGATTATGTATGAAAATAGAAATAAATTGAAATCAAGATATATAGTCAATTAGTATATTATGCTTAAAATGTATCCCTAATAATAAATATTTAATTTATACTCTTGAGGTTTTAATGTTCTTTAGTTAAAATCTTCAATACATTAATGGATAGTAATACTAAAATCTATCCTTGGGGATAATTATTTGACATGATTCTAGTCTTTGCTATTAATGAACATTCATTTTAAATGGTAACATGCATTCCCATGCGATTATATTTTTTAGCATTTTACATATTAAGGGAAACTTTGTAACAAATCTTCCATTTATAAGGACTCTATGAAGGCAAGTGTTAGGTTGTGGAGCTAAAAGCTTCACTGATGCAAACAGGGGAGGATGTTGCTGAAGGTTGCTGAGTTACAGAGCAACAGGCATCGGTCTGATCAGCTGACATCGGTCAGGTTAGTGAAGAGAAGCAACCAACATCGGTCAGGGATCAGCCGATGTCGGTCACCTCCAGGCAGATAGGGACCGATGTCGGTTGCCTATGCAGTTCAGAACTGCAAGTTTTACAGGTAGTTAGTTAACGAACCAAGTGTTTGCATGTCAAGAGCCAAATTTAGACTAGAAGTTGCGGATCTAATTATTGTAATTAGATGTCTAATTATTGTTTGCATGAGATCTATTTAAGAGACTCATAGGCTATATTGTAAGTGTGCTAGTTTGAGTTGAGCAAAGTTAGCTCCTTCTGTGTGTGAGGTGAGCAAGGGTGTTCCTCCTAGTTCCACAGCAGTGCCAAGTGTGGGTGTTGGTTTTGGAGAATTAGAAGGGTTCTTCAGGTGTGTAGGATCTTCATCAGTAGGTGTGCGTGGCTACGTTAGGAGATCTGCATGGTAAGTAAGATCATTGATCTACAGGTGTATGTGTGTGCATGATCAAGGTTTGCAAGTGTACAGAACCAGATTGATTTGCAGGTGTGAAAGATCAGGGAGGATAGTAACACAACAGGGAGCAAGATCAGGCAGGATTTACTTGGAGTATAGTGTGTACTCAGAAAGAGAGCAAAGAGGAAGGCAAGGAAGATCCTTCCATAAGTGAGATCATTTGGGTTGCAGGTTGTTGCACTTTAGGGGAGATCTACTTGAAGTACGATTGTGTACTTGGAGTGCGTGGAGCAGTGGTGTACTAGCAGTAGTAGATACTGACTGGTTGGAGGTAAACACCAACTCTATGTTTGAGTTGTGTGTTGGGACCGTAAGAGAGAGAGCTTTGAGGGAAGATTTACTGTTTATGTCCTAGAGGTGTGGGAGCCCTAGAGGTGTGTAAGGAAGAAGAACTGTGGCAATCTTTTTTGTTGTATTTCCTTCTGGAAGAGTTTTAATACAATTGTGTATTGTCTCTCATATTCTGTGTTGTTTCTGAATTCTAGTTACTTGTGTATTCTGGTTAATTTTTGCATGTTAAGTTGCTT
Organism: Torreya grandis; assembly: GCA_037957365.1. Lineage (NCBI taxonomy): Eukaryota > Viridiplantae > Streptophyta > Pinopsida > Cupressales > Taxaceae > Torreya > Torreya grandis. Next base: position 157,467 of record JARHVA010008154.1, read on the forward strand.
GGTAATTAATTGTGTGCTTCCGTATTTCCCAACAGCAAGATAACCTTGGATTGGCTCTAAAATATATGTTATTCTGTTATAATGATTTTTATTTGAATCAATGTTAATGATGCCTTAAAACTAGGAATAAAACAATGGTCAAGGTTTACATGAAATGAGATAGTTTTTTTTTAATATAAATGGTGTAGTTTGTATTTTATGGTGGGGTTTAGACAATTCTATATTATCACAATATGTACTAAATCCCTTACTATTTATTCCTACTATTCCAGTGAAGAGTTTTGGAATATGGTTCCTGATCCACCTACCCCTTTTTATTTTTCCTAATAATTGTACAATATCCATTTTCTTCTAATTTTAGTACACCATCCCCACGTGATGGGTTATCGCCCATATCCACATCATGATTGCTTTTGCCCAATTTTGAACTATCCATTCTAGCCTCCTTTGAGGACTTCTCCTTAGCTTTCCCCAATGCCTCCTTTTGAGTCTTTTCCTCATATTTTTGTGAAGGTTCTAAAGGAAATTATTGAATCTAAACCTTTTTATTTAATAAAAAATATTTTTTCACTCCTTTCATTGTCAATTCAAAAACAATTATTTCCATGTGATCTGAAGAGTTTACCCAAGGTTCAACTTGGACAGTAGTTGAAACCTTTGGCAATTCAGGTAGATTTTATAAAATAAACTTCTATTTAATATTTTTAAAATCTTAACTTTTAATATCACTATCTTTTCTATGACTTTCATCCATGTTAGCATTAGTATGATAATTCTTCCATTATGAAGATATTTTCTCTCACTTAATGAGGTCACAAGTAGTGGTTAGAGGAACTATTACAAAGCATTTATAATAGTGAAATGGCAACCCCTCATAATCAATGGGTTATTTTTGGGATTGGTCCTATATTTATGAGTCAATAAACTATAAAATTTGTGGAGAAGAATTTAAGTTGACTAGAATGTGTGCATACGTAGCTTGACTTAGAGATTATGTGTATTTATTTGACAATAAAAATTCACCCAAAGATACTCTAATAGATTTCAAACTATACTTAGATAAAAACTAAAAAGGAAGGTAAGGTAATCTTACCCAAATTGTTTTAACAATGATAACCTCACTAACCAGGTCAAAATATGCATACTATAACTTCATCAATATAAAGGTTTCATCCCATGTCCATTAGGACTTTTAGAACATTGCATCCCTATCTCTAAAATGTTTAAAAAAAAATAACAATGAAACCCTTTGCATAGGGTAGAATGGTCAAGAAACCTTTCAAAAATATTTCCAATTTACCTGAATCTAGTTATTTAGGGTCGATAAAGAGGGCCAAGAGCTAGTAAATTGATAGATCAAGCCCCTTTTTGATAATAAATTTTCTTAAGATAGAATTCAATTTCATTAGATCTCCATTAAAAATTTCTATGGGAATATATTTGGAGAGTAGAAGAGGCTTCCCATCTATCCTATCTATAAATTCAACAAAGGAGGGATTGAGAGTCTTCCCTGCATTCATATTCACCTAATAAGTAGCCTTCTACCCAACTCCAAATTTTCTAGCATTTTCTATAGCAAACATTGAGATCATCCAAGGATATTTTCTTGGTGCCATCATCTTCCTACCTCCCAACTCAAAAATATCTACCTCAACCATAGGTTTCTCAGTTAGTTGGGACCTATTAGTAGCTAGAGTTGAGTATCACCTACTTGTGCCTACATCCATACACTCTATACATTTTACCTCTATCCAAGATAGATTTGAAAATGGGTAGCTAACACTACCAATCATTAGATGATAATTTTTATTGGGTAAATACATTTTTATAAATATAATGATCACACTAGCAATGAGAATTATTCTTAGGCATGGGCTATAGACTTGCCTTGTCATATTGAACATAGATTTCAAGCGACATGCTGACCCCCATCACATTAAAAATTGGGTTTGTAGTATATTACATTGGATAGTTTTCACAAATAACCCACTATAGCTTAGTGTGTGAATGACACTACAGAGTGGTCATCCCTAGGAATGGACCATGAAACCTCCTAATTCTAACACTCATCTCACTCACCACTAGGCTGTCATCATCAGGTTGTATCTAGTTCTCTATTAATCCTTTTGAAGATATTAAACTATGAAATATTATACACACATAAGTATTATTGTATGTGTTAAGTGGCCTCTTATATTATAGATACTCATGAATATACCTTATTACCATATAGGAACACTTATTAAGGAATATCCTTCCCTAATTCTAGTTTAGGTATGATGAAATTATAGATGTAAATGAATTGAGGGTTCAATGAAATATATATTCACTAGATCTATGTTTTAAAAATGATTTTAGAAGTAGTAATAAACACACGATTTTTTAAGATTATCTATATATAAGTTAAAATTATTCAAGAATTGGAAGGATTATCTTTGTTCTCCTAGAGTTACTAGTTTCTCTCCCTATTTGGTATACTTTTCATTGGTATATATTATTTATGTTTCCTTAGATGATATATATTATCCTTTTATATAAAAAAAATTTGTAGGTATTATTTCAATAAAAATGATAGCAATAACCCTTGGGAAATTTGAATGCTGAGAACTGCATAGTGATTTTATCATTATGAAGTTTCTTATATAGGGTTCTACACGTGTAATAACACAAATATCACATTAGAAGAGAGGATATAGTTTGATCTATGAGTTATGACTAGTTTTTTAAAATAAATAATTAAGCATAATAATAATTTATTGTAACAACATAAAAGGTTTCTATGATGACTAGTTTAGTAGTAGTGACTAGTTATTAAGGGGAAAAGGATGACTTGTTTATAGGGACTCCACATATCGGTTTGATTAATGGAACATATCTATCAATAGTATAAAAAATTAATACCATAATAAGGGAGATCCTATTCTAAAAAATAAAGGGTAACCATTTGGTGGAATAGAGAAAACCCTCATTCATTAACATAGTTTCTAGAAAAGGATTGGGTTAACATTTATATCCTGCTAAAGCTAATCCCTTTCTCACCTTTGGAAAAGAGGAGCTAGTAGTTATTGAAGATAAGGAAGAACTGTTGTCCACTAATAGAATGATTTGTCAATTCATAGGCTTTTGATCAAGTCTACCTCAACTCTATCAATGGATTGTATAGGAATGGAATGATATGGTTAAAGGTAAGATCAAAATTTGTCCTTTTGTGAAAGGCATTTTCATTGTGATCTTTGATTCAAGTGAAGATAAAAATTATCATTTTTCATGATGAACAATAATGGACAAGAAATAAAAATATTTTTTTTTTTGCTTCCCAATAATAGTATTATTACACCATTTCAAAAACATGCAGTTGTGATATTGATAAACATGAAGAAGGGGAAATGCAAATGATACTATAAGAATGGGAACTCTTATTCCATATGCACCATAACAATAACTAAGATTGACATGCCTGAACACCATGCCTTACATAATAATTAAAATAGAAGCTAGACTGATATATTAATTGACATACAAGCCATAGCCTTAATATTATAGAGAATGAGTGCTTAATCCTTCCCTTTGCAAATGATTTGTCCTATAAAAATCATGTTGCCTTTACAATTGTTTTATACCATGCACATATTAAAGGATAGGATCCACCAATTAAGATGATTATTCAAGGGGAAAATGTACAAACAAATCATATTTGGTTGGTAGCATCAAATATGGACTACATGGATTCAAAAGCAAAAATAAGTCTCCCCTTATTCACCTTAATCTTAAAAATGCAATACTATTCAAAATAAATGTGTCAACTATACATTAAATCATGGAATTATTATCCAAGAAATCAAAGAACTGGATGGACATGCATTGGTTATTTTTTAAGAAAAATGTAGACAAAAAAATATATATTCTTATTTATGAAATGAACATCATAGGCCTAAAAATAATTTTTAATATATGTTGTGGATTGCATTAGACATTCCCTAAAAATAAAAATAAATATTTTGTTGGTTGGTCAATTTTACATTTTAGAAACCTAGTCACATAATATGCCTAGAATTTGAGACAATCATGATATTAAACATAATTTTTTGTCATCAAGGGTGCTCCATAGAATGACTAGTGTTTATAAATTTATTAATCATCATCATAAATTTAGACTTGACAAAACATGCCTATACTATTCTCATGTCAAGAACACATTCATATATGTCTCTAAGAAGAATGAAAGGCCTTTAAAAGCACAAGACCTTTATTTGATTAAAAAATAAATACATTGTATAATAATACAATTCTAAAGTTTTTAAACATTATAGTTTCAATAAGTATAATAGAGCAAAAAATATGTTTCACCTAATATCAATGGCATTCAACTATATTTAATATTGCTTATGTGTAATGGACAAGATATTATGTTGACATCTAATTTGTAATCATTAATAAATGTTGTTCAAAATTTTTTGGGCAATAAACATACATTAAATACAAGGAATTCCTCTCAATATAATAACAATTAACATCAACAACACCAATCATCAAGGCTGAACCTTCATTGAAGTATCTAGAGTTTGCTCATTCTATGATATGTTTATTATCTCCCCTACATTTTACTTCGACCTATATGCAACAATTTATGAGAATAAACATGTAGAAATTAGAAATAAGAGTAACAAGACTCAACATAAAATATTTTTTACTACATTTACATCCTATATAAAATTTTACTATATTCCAATACCAATGTTTCACAAACTTTATCTCATTCATTTGTAGATTTGAACTGATTTTAATTTACACCGATAATTCTATTTTTTTTATAAAAATCTCCACTTAATAAAAAATAAAAATCACCCCCCTTCTTACCTAATTTACACCTTTAGGGCATCTGATACTTATTAACATCTTATGAAATTACATGATGGCATTGTAAGTTGTGTGATCCATCAGCTTAATTACCCATGATTAAAATTTTGCATTATTTATTACTATATACAATGACAATCAATCGTTGGTATTATTGTGACCATTTCAGTCGTTCTCAATGTTTTCAAAATATGCGATAATGTTAGGGAAATTTTGGAATTTAGAAATGAAATGAAGTCATTATATTCTTATTATTCAAGAAAAAAACCATGAACAGGTTTTTGATTCACCCTTTTTGTGATTCATTATTAAAAGAGGAAGATTGTATATGTACATAACTTTTAACTTTTGATGAATTTTGGCAGAGAAGATCTATTATATAAATATTAAGTACATTTTAATAAATCTCAACACTTCAATTTTAAAAACTATATATACACAGAGGATTGAAAGATGTCACCAAAAATATGTTTCAATTAATAGTTAGGTATTTAGAAAAATATAATAGGAAACATTCTCCAATCATTGACATAATCATATTAAGATTTTAAAATACAATTAGATTTTTCTAGATGAAATATATCCATATACTAACTAAATAGAAATATAAAAATAATTCACAAAAAAATAGAGGTGGTATGAGAGCACACCACACAGTCACACTAGACGAATCCTAGGAAGCATAATCAAAAGTACCATGAACAACTAGGTAAAGCCTAAGAAAGGATCGCATAATAAAAGAGAACTTTATGAATCAATAGAAAGCCTAAAAGGTAGTGGTAGATCCATATCATCCAAACCCATCCTAAGCTTAGCAAGTCACTGCCATCTAGAATAGGCTCCCAATTAATAAGCTGCATTGTGTCCCTATCATCATCTTCTTCCTATGTTTGAGTGAGTGAAATGGCTAGAGAAAGCTTGGGGAACTTTTCTATTACATATAATCAACCTCTAGGTAGAATCCCCCAAGAATATAGAAATAGAAGAATAACAAGAGCATCCTAGTCATCCTTCCTAGCTAAGGAAAGAGGCACTGGATTTCACCCTTGATGCTACCAAGTAAGGGTCAAGCACTAGTACGGGGTGCTATTATGAGACCAAGAATGGCTATAATGATGCCTACCATGAGACGGAAGATCCACCTTTTCTTCTAGTTTAGGATACCTAGGTGGAGGTGGTGGAACCTGATCCATTGCATAAAAAGCATCTCCCTAGTGGGAGAGGAGATCCTAAATATGCCCAAGCTTTTTAGCCACTTTATTGTCTTGGACATGAATCTGCAAAAGAACATTGGAGATGATAGAGGACTTGTTTAAAGTAGAATCATTAAAATTAGTAGAAGTATTATTAAATACATAATTATATCTTTCTTTCCAAGTCCAAAAGAGAATCTCCACTCTAAAATTATGCTATACTTGTGTGTAATTGAATGGCATCATAGGTTCATCATTAAGGAGGATGTGTTGTCAAAGAAAAAATTTGGGCTAGAAAGGCTTGAAGAGATCATGGATCCAAGTCCAGACCTTTTGAGCTTTGCAGTAGTACCAAAAAAGATGAGAAAGTGTCTCAAGGTAGCTACAAAAAGGGAATGTAAGATGATGGACTCCTAGCTAAACAAGTCTTCTACGAATAGGTAAGCCTTGGTGTAGAACATACGAAGCAAAATGAGCAATCTGGGCTTCAACAAAAAACCCCAAATAGGTTGAAACAAAAGATCCATGTATTAATAAATGAGTGGCTCCTCCAACAGGCATTAAGCTTCTCAATCATGGAAAATTGGGGGGTAAGCCATCCATAGCCAAGCTGAGAAGTGTAATTATGAAGAGGGATCTCTACATACCACGTCTAGTCCTTTCACCATGGCTGAGTATTGAGAATATCCTAGTAGGATTCTTGATCCACATTGGCTAACTAAAATTTGGTTTTGATCTCCTCCTAGGATAGCCAAGAGAAAGATCACCTACATAAGATATCTTTCTTGGGTGCTATGAATTCCTCTGTGGACAAGCTTGAGAGCATTGATCCAAGGGAATTTTATCAAGGGCACTTCATTGAGATTGAAAATGGGAGACCACTAGAGAGAATGGGTGTTAGCAGATAGCCTATTACAGAATCTAGAACTAGTTTAGAGAATCCATGGCTTGATTTTTTCTCAAGCCTTCCAAATACTTTTTTCCAGAAATAACCTTGTGATTTGGATGGGAGACTGAATGAAGAGAAAATTAGGGAATCCAAGTTCTTTATAGGCCTTTTTGCCCTTAAGCAAGCCTAAGGAAATATAATGTCTGAACAACACCTTCTAAGCTTCTTGGCCCTCAATGGCCCACACAAACCATTTAGCACATAAGGTAATTCCTTTTTAGGCTATGTCAATAATCCCCATCCCTCAAGCATTACTTGTGAAGCAACAATATTCCCAGGCCACCCTGTGGAATCCTTTACCTTGTGAGAAAGTGGCCCAAAGGAAATCTCTGAGCAATTTCTCTAACTTTTGCTAATATTTCTTAAAAGGCACCCAACATGATGAGTAGTACACATGGGTAATCACAAGAATTTTTGAGTAGATTTGAAATTTTCTTACTAATGAAAGAGACTTGGTTACCTAGTATTCTAGTTTTCTAGCAACTCTGTCAACAACATATTTCCACAACAAAGGTGGTGAAGCATCAAAAACAAAAGGAATGTCAACAAATTTAAAGATTTTGTCATGTTGGATCCACTTCTAGCTGAATTTAGTAGCCCACATTGATAGAGGGAGGTAAGATTGTATGTAGCAATGAGTTTTATGCCATTGGATACTAGAGCCAGAGGCCAAGTAGATGGTGTTAAGACACTATAAGGCATTTTCCACATTGGATTCATCCTAGATGAAAGAAAGGAAAGAGTCATTTGTAAAGTGGCCATTAAGTAGTTGTATATCTTTTTACAAGCTCACAACATCAAGAGAGAGATAAATTTCCTTGACAAAGCCCCTAGCTTGGGAATTACTAAGAAGATATCCAAAACCCTTAGCTGTAAGCACATACAAGGTGGGAGCTAGAACACACCCTTAATGAATGGATTGAAACAAGCTAAACTACTGAGAGGTGATTTTACTAATAGAGATGATGGCTGATGCATTTGTAAAACTATCAAGATGGTTTGGATGAAGATGGGCTCGAATCCCAGAGTTCAAAGCATGGATTGTATAAATTGCCACTCTATGTAGTCATAAGATTTTTCAAAGTCAATTTTAATGAACATAGCTTGTTTCTTAGACCCTCTATCCAAATCCATCCCTTCCCAGATGGAAATGATATTATCTAGAATATAATGGCTTTTGATGAATCCTATTTATTCTAGGTGCATGATGAGAGGCAACATATTGGGAAACCAGATCGCTAGAGCCTTGGCAATGATTTTATAAGAGACATTCACGAGGAGGATGGGTTGATAGTTGTAGATCAACTCAAGATATCCTCGCTTAAGTATGAATTTAATATTTACTTTTCTAATATTTTTACCCAATGAATGTGCACAAAATGCTTCTTGATAAACTTTATGAAAGTCCCTGCCCACAAGTTCCCAAAGGGATTTATAGAAATCATAGGAGAAGCCATCAATTCCAGGAGATTTGTCATTAGCCATGTGAGATATTGCCTCATACTAATCATCAATAGTGAGGGACCTGTTACAAACCACTTATTATGTGGGCATAATTTTGTATGGCACCACTGTGATGCATTGTTGAATGGTAGTTTCACACTCAGCTGAAGATGGTTGATCTTTGAACACTTGTTGATAGTGGTGGATAAAATCTTGAATAATTTTTGGGGTCTCTATGAGTCTATTGCTAGGATAAAGAATGGATCAAATTTACTTCTTTGAGTTCCTAGCTCATAGCATTTGGAAAAATTCCTTTGAATCTTTATCCCCTATTTTAAGCACATGGATATTGGATTTGACATGGGCTCCTCAGGCATTGTAGTTGTTTATAATCTGAATGTGGTCTACAAGGATGCAAATCTCACTTACAACATCTCATTAAAGGGATCCTTTTCCAGGGCTAAAGTCATGCAGCTCAGCTCTGAGATAGTAGATGAGTAAGAGTGTCTCTAAATTTTAGTAATTTGGAGGCCATATATTATTAGAAAATGAGAGGTCCTTTTGATGGCATCATCTCACCAAAGAATCTAACCATATTCTTGGGAAGAACATAAATCCAAATTCCAAACTCTCATAATGTGTGTCATTGTGGGCCCATGTTTGAGCAAGGAGGTGTTAAGGAATAATTGCGTTTTGTGGAATTTGGGTTTCATAAACTACCATGTTATTTTGAATCGAATAAGGGAGTGGTTAGAAAGTTTGAAATCTAGTAGTCCCTACATCGGAAGAAAAACTGTTAATAAAAGAGAAGTATGGTTAGATGGACATCATTGCCCTATATAGATGCTTCAGAATCCAAGTGGGACCTTCCCTGACATTACTCTAGGTGTACCAAACTCCATCTTTTGGCCGATAAGTTATATTGGGGTCATAAAGATCCTATTTAGTTCACATATAAAACCATGTACCCCTTTTGTTAGTTGTCCACCTCATAGGCAAGTGGCTCACTTTACCCTTGGGAGACACCACCATATTAAAGTCCATACATAATACCCAATAGGCATCGGAAAGATCATCCACTATCCACTAGCATAAATGGATATGCTTCAAGGCATCATTCAAGGCATAAATATATATTAAGTTAAAAGAGTATCTTTCAATGCTAAAAAGAGCCCATACTAATTGGTTGGTTGGGTCCACACCATATTCCAGTAAGTATGGCTACCACCTTGGAGAAATGAATGTGATCACCCCTCCACATCTTGCATCATGGTTGCTATGAAGAATGATATTGTCATGCTAGATGAAATTACTGACAGCTGTCAATAAAAAATCTACCACCTTGACTTTCTACAAATAGAGAATGTCCATCTCTGAAAAATTCCTTCTAAAATCATGTGTAACAAACTGACATTTTGGTTCTGTGAGACCCTAAACATTCTATGAAAAACAATTCATAGATGACGGATATCGAACATGTCCCTCGAGTCCATCCCTTCCAAGGCATCATATCGATTATGTATAAAATGCCCACTATTGGCATTTAAAAAATCATCAAATTGCTTCCTCATAGCAAGGTCAACTTGGTACTCTCCTTCCTTTGCCTCATCACTCCTCTAAGGAGGGCTATGAGAGCATTTAGGTGTATCTTGTCGAGTAAGTGGAAGAGTTACTGAGTGTGAGTATGAAAATTTGGAAGAACTGGGCACAAAGGCCTCAAAACCTTGAGACAAAATGTTAGCAGCAAGATGGGTGTTAAACGTAGGGATTTTCCATCAATTTCAAGGTTTCAATCTGAGGGGGCTCTTTCTTAGCAGGAACCTACTCCTATGGGCCATTGCTCAAAGATAGCTTGCCTCCTTTGGGAGCAGCAACTAGACTTGTGACTTTAGATCGGGTGTTCTTCTTCCTTACCATAGTCCATGCATCCTTAGTTGGTTTCTTGCTAGCTTTAGTAGAGGGCTTGGGGAGAGAGGATGAACGGTTGAACACATTCTAGCAAGCTAGTTGAAGGGTACAATCTTGTATCTCATGCTCTATGTCTTGGCAACGAAAGTAAGTGTTAGGCGAGTTAATATACAAGACTTGCTGAGAGTGCCTCACATCCCCAACTTGAATTTCCACAAACTCCTTGAGGTCTCAGGAGAGGTCTACTTCTACACAGATCCCTTTTTGTGATTTCGCAGAGTAAAACCAATTTTGTTCATGATAAACCACATGGCTTATGGATGACACTATTTGGTGAATATAATGCTAGCAGGGTAGCGAAAGACTTGAAAATTTAACCCAAATTGGGACTTTCAGATCAGTGTGTTCTGAGACCACAAAGTTTCATGCCCAGGGGGAGAGAACTATAAGCGAGTTTTTGGCATACCAAATGACAGACCTATGGAGGATTCCTCCTGCATGGGAAGGGTTGGAAAAGCGAAAGAAAAAAAAACCATTACTCATGTTCTAGATGCTCTCCAACTTAATGTCGTGAGTTGCCCAATCAGTTTGACACCAAGATTGTAGCATACTTTCAGAGGGGATTCTCCCAACAAAATTGCTTTAACCAATGACACACAGAGTTACATTCAGAAATATGCAATATAACATTAGGGTCTGAAGCATTACCTTGTGGTAAACTTTTGGGACAAACTTTCTCGTACGCTTGCAAGGGCCATTGCTCGATGTTTCAACGTTCTTCTCTACAATCGAAATCGCTGGGATAGAATGGGGAGAAGTCACGATAAAGGTTGGCCTTCCCTGAAGATAAGAAATCTTAAACGGCAATAAATGCAAATCCTACAATCGACTAAAGCCATGATATGTCACAAAGCTGAGCAGGAAGATAAACAAAAACCGTCTCAATAACATGCATGGAAGAAACCCTAGTAGAACAAAAAACTGCCTTAAAAAATCCACAGATTTTAATCACATCCATCTGCTACCATATTATCACAAAATCAAAAAAACCAAAAACTGCTCTTAAACCCGAAATTCACTAAAACTTGTTACTTTAGATTTTACAATCGACGAAACTTCTTATGAACTCGTTCTATTATTCTTCTTCTTCTGAAAGATACTATGTACAGATTTTTTATTCGCTTTTTTTTTGTGATTCATAAGAGAGTATATATATATCAATTTTAACAGTGTACGTATTTCCGAAGCGGAGACTTATTCTACACGTAGTAAGTACATTTAAATAGATTTTAACACTTCGAAGATTTTCAAACTGACTATGCACAGAAGTTTGAAAGGGTTCGCTATGAATATGTTTCAATTGATAGTTCAGTATTTAGAAAAGTCGAAGAGGACACATTCTCGTATCGCTGGCTCAATCAAATTGAGATTTCTTGGTACGATTACATTTCAACAACCTTAGATTTTAGTTGGAAATTATCATCGATTGAAAGTCCTCAAATCGATACCTGAACAACACGCCGTTAAATTCAATTAAATCAGTACTAAGAGAAGATTGAAAAAGCTGACTGTACAGAGAAGATTGAAAGGAGTCGGTGTGAATATGGTCAAATTGATAGTTCAGTATTTAGAAAAGCAGAAGAAGACATAGTCCTGTCTCTGACTCAATCAATTTCAGATTTCTTGATACGATTATACTTCAGCAACCTTCCATTTTAATGGAAATCTAATCATCAAATTAGAACAGCGGAAGAGGACACATTTTCATGTCGCCGACAAAATCAAATTAAGATTTCTTGATACGATTATATTTCAATTACCTTACATTTTAGTGGGAAATCTGAAGATCATGTAGTACAAGGTGTAATTATAATTGATGGAACGTCTTGAAATTGATACCCGAACAACACGCCTTTTGATTCCATTAAATCAGATTTACTGGTAGTTGACATCGGTGGTTTCGCTGATGTCTTTTCAGCGTTTAATTACATCATTTTTATCACTTATTTCGTTGTCACAGTTCGTGATGGAAGTGTTTGTGAGGGTGAAGAATCTCACGAAATTGGTTTTATGGATGCAAATCGAATATTATTTGATATTTTATTTTGTTTTCAAGTTTTTTTTTTTTTTTTTTTTTGGACAAATTTTATATAAGCATTTTGTTAAACCAGTTATAATATTTATATATCAATTACGAATAAGTTTGGAATTTAATAGTTAAGTTTTCAATATTATTCTCATTATAAATACAGGCTTTGAAAAATACCGGCAAGACAAATAATTATTGGGTTTTAAAATAAGATTTTTTTCAAAATAAAATATAGTGTGTGTGAAGTATAAAAAATATATATTTTAAAATATAATTAAATAAAAAGGATTGTAGTTCATTTGGTGAGGATGGTTGTTTACATCTATCTATCAATATATAAATCTTTACACATATTTGATATGGATAGTCAAGTGGTTAAGATTAAGATCGTGCTCTCAATGATTTTCAAGATGTGAATACCTTTACTCGTAACTGTTTAGCAAAAACAATGTTTCCGACATTCTATATAATTCAATGATTTGATATAGTATCTTCAAATAAAATTAAATATATAAATAAATATTTAAATATATATTTTTAATGTAATAATTATTGTCTATAATAAATGAAAAATAGATTGTTGAAAAATACTAAGAGATTGTGAATTTTTAAAATAGAGTCTTCTAAAATACTTAGTCGTTATCTGATTAACAAATAATTTTTTTTTTACATGTTCACTCTCTAGGTAGAAGCACTCAATTTTTAATGGGAAAAAATGCTTGGAACCTACTTCTACCAGTGGATATGAAAATAACAAACCAAAAATTTCATTTAAATATTTATAAAATATATAAAAAATTTGACGTCACATTTAGAGTTAGTGGGAATAATTTTTTAATGGGAATAATGTTAGAAACCTATCAACAATTAGGTTCTTAACATTTTTCTCATTGTGAATATTTAGCGCTACAGCATGATTTGTTAGAATCTTTATAGTTATTATGTTTTATATATTGAATAAGGAAATTATAGCAACTTATGAGTATTTGTTTTGAAATTTAAGGTAAAATTGTTTAAAATTTAATAAATTTTTGGTGATTAGTTTGCAAGAATCAACAACAAATAGTTAAATTTTTAGATTGTGATTTATAATATTTTTTAATTGATTAAAAATTGACCATTAAAAAAATTCGTAGCTTTTAAGTTCATTATATGGATGAAACATTATGTTTTAAATTTATTTTTATTTTTATTTTTATTTTTTAAATATGAATTTAAGTCATTTAACATGATTTCTATAAACCTTAATGAAAAGCAATAATTATATTAATGCTTTTTTTATTATCACACAATTTTTTAGTATTAAATATAAGGCAAAATACACTCTACACACAAGCATTTGTTAGTAGGATAAACAAACTATAAATATAACATATAATATTTTATAAATCACTATTATCACATAACCTTTACCAATACAATATTAATTTACATAAAACCCTCACAAACAATTTAAATATATTATAACTTTTTCATAATCATTCTAAAAATATATCAACATTTTCTTATCATATTAAAGAAAATTTTATTTATATATTTTATTAATGCCAAAAAATAAACTTAATACATAATAGTTGTAAAAAATTATTTATAAAAAAATATAAACATAAATTTAATCTATAATTTTGTGCTTTTCATCTTTTATCTCTTTTATCTTTTTCAATTTAAAATAAATAAATAAAACATTTGATAATGTATATATCATCCCTCTCTCACAATGATTGCTTTTCACCCTTTGTCTCTTTTTCCTTCGTCAATTTAAAATAAATAAATAAAACGTTTAATAATGTATATATCACTTCCATCTCACAATCTCACAATGATTAAATTAAGGGCATTCTTATTTTATTTTCCCCCTTGTACAAGATCTACGTTGATGTTTTGGAGTGACCATGGTATATGCAATTAAATTTTTCTAACATATAGTCGATTATTTGTATGTCTTTGTATTTTTTTATTTTTTTTTAGGTTATACTAATTCAGTGAATAATAATAATAATAATAATAATAATAATAATAATAATAATAATAATAATAATAATAATAATGATGATGATGATGGAGCTGTGACATTTGATTGATCTGAATTGGCACTTGAAAAAGAAAACTCAATTTTATTATTCGGTACTTTGAAAAAGAAAAGTCTATTTTATCATTCCATTTATTATTTGATTGATCTGGAATTGGTACTGGGAAAAAACGAAAACTCAATTTTATTATTCCATCTATTAGTATGGTAAAAATATTTGTGGATCCCACTTTATCCTTGGTCGGCCTTTTTACTGGCACCCAGTTTTGCTGTAGCCAAGTGTATCCTTCCCTCGTATTAGATTTGTATAAGCATTTATTTTATTTGGTATTTTTGATTTTTGTTTGAGGTAATTAGACATAGTTTTTTAATTATGAATGTATCTTTTTCTGTTATTTTCAGTATAATCATAAGTCATAGTGTGGTGATATTCTTGATAGAGGCTTTTACTTCCTATTATTATCATGTTTATAAGAAAAAGGAAGGACCCTCCATTCAAGATTTTAGATGGCACAATCATGAGGTTTTCTACCACGGTTCAACTTCTTCTACTTTGCTATTTTGCTTGTGGATCCTTCCCTCATTATGGATAGCCATCTCTTTTCATAATAGCTCTCTCCTCTCCTCCCCCTCTCCCTTGTCTATGTTGTGCCTTCCCCTTGTATGAAAACTAGGGAATTCAAAGATGATATTGGTTCTATGACTAGAAATGCATAAGATTATAGACAAAAAGATTGTAATTAGAGGTGGAAGACTTGGTTTGAAATGGCTCTTAATAGATAATAAAAGATCTCCACTTAGTGTGAGAGGAGACTAGCCCTTTCTTGCAGATGAGAGCCTCATATTTTGCCTTCACTTTTGTTGTTTTTCTACTAAATATTGGTTAAATATATATGTATTCAATCGATTTCAGGTACTAGTATTATTTTTAGTTGAATAATGAGCTCTTAGCTATTGTTCTATTTATCTTTTATGTGAGGTAACTTGTATGAGGCGTGCTTAATCTTATAAAGTATCATAGGCAGATCAATCTCCTTTTATTTCTCCTTATTTTCTTAACATTTTTTTTTTTAAAATTTCAAAAACTAAACTCCTTACTATACCTTAATACCAATTTATAACTCCAACTATACCTCAATACCAATTCATAACTCCAATTAAAAATATTTTAACCTATCAAATAATTTTCTTGTTTTTAATCTCATTATTCACCCAATTGACTGAAGGCCTAAACCTTATTCAAGCATACATATAAAAATGACAGTAATTGTATAATTTAAAATTTATAATATAAAAAGCCAACATCAAATGTCTGTTCAATATTATCTCATTTTTCAATTTAAAACCATCACAAAAATGACCGAAAAAGAAAGAGATCTACATTTTATATAAAATAATCCTTTTTACAACATTGATTTAAAGCATGCCTAGATAAATTCTTAGTTCATAGGCAAAGAATTATCCCAACATAATTTATAGTTGTTTTTCTTAGTAAATATTATAAGATAATTATCATGCTTTACTTTTTTTTTTTCCTATTAAAATTTTATTTTATTTTTGAAAAAAAATACATATATAAAAATAAATAAAGTATTTTAGTATTTATTTCTTCATCATTGTTAGGGTATTTTTTTATGTATAAAATTTTAGAAACATTTAAAAATACACAATCAATCAAAAATTCAAATTTATCAAATATAATAAATATTTATGTCAATTTTTTCCATATAAAATTTAAATTTTATTTTAATACATATAATATTTATGTTAGAAAAGACCATTTTTTTAATAAATAGGGTTAAAACAGTTTTTAGAAAACCCCTGAGCCTTATATAAAGAAGAGAAAGATAGAAAAATAATGCCAAAAAGGAATGACTCTAACAATGGAAAAGAAAGTTGAAATAAGATGGACACGAGAATCTTCCAACAAAAACAACCAACCAACTTATCAAACGGTAAACTTCTGTTAAACTATCACTTATCTTCAGCGTAAAATCAGGAGTCAATGAAAAACTCACTAGTTTTATGCTAAATTTCCATCCAATTGCACTGCAAGTCTTCAACATTACAAACTCTCACTATTTGCCATTTTTGAAGAGTAAGTCCTTTGTTGTGACTTCCTTTCTTTTCTATGCTAACTAGAGTGTTGTCTACCTTAGCTTCTCAGTTTGAGTTAGGGGAGAGGGGGATTACTATTTCAATTTTAATTGAATCTAAATCGTTTCTCAAATATATTTTTTGAGTGAGGATCTTGCCTTCAAACGAAGAGTCTCCTTTTCTAGGATCGTTTTATTTAGATCAAAGGATTCAAGATCTTTTGAAGAAGATTCAGATCTAGAATTATCCAAATGACCCCCTTCCACATTGAGATGGCTGGAAGGGATGTCCTTCCACCATAAAAATGACAACGAAAATGAAACCCTTCATAATCAAGGGTATGGGTCCTCAACCAATCTACGATCATTTTTTAAAATGTAGTTATAATCAACTTTTGGTTTAAGGGTTAAGGAGGTGACGATCATCTTATGCAATGGATGTAAGGTTGCAGAGTTATGGTATAGGATGTTTTATAATTCTAAGGGTATAGGTGGTTTAGGCAATAGTTTGGCTTTGAAAAAGGGTTAACTGTGAACATCTTTTACGGAAGTTGTTACCAAAAAGCAGTAGAGGGAGCCTTTAGCACCAGCCAAATAAAAACCTCCAATATGCTTTGAAGGCGATTGACTATCATAAATTCTAGTTCGAGAACAAGATTTAGTGGAAATTGGTATGATTTGTCAATTTTCCAATCTATGGCCTTCTCTCACTAATTTTAATAAGTGTATTACGAATAAATGGAATCCTCTCATGGAAATCAATCTAAATATTTCCCTTTATGCTAATGATTTTTGTGGTATTTTTTAATCTTGAAGAGTTCAAAGATCCTATTTAGATATGAGATCAAAGCATTCTACTTTTCAAGCCATGGTTTCCTTCAATTAGATCCTCTCATTGAAACTTTCAATACTAGACCTATTTGTGTAAGGCTGCCTCACCATACAAGTTTTACAAAGACTTCTATTTCAAATAAGTGGATAATTCTTTGAGTGAATTTATATCAGTGGATTTAAAATATTGAAATTATGCATCATCCCAATTTTACTCATATCTTTGTTAATTTAAATGTCTTAGTAGATCTTTTTGAGTTTATTGAGTTAAAATTTAAAGATAGAAGTTAGAAACAAATTCTCAATTATGAAGGTTACCTTTTCCTTATAAATTTTTTTTTTAAATATGGAATTTGGCCACTACTTTTAATTTATCTAAGATAAAGAGGGAGGAGTTTTGGTGGAATGATTTCCTCTTAGAAAAAAATTTTTTTAGTAGAAAAAAAAAAGTGCTTATGCTATTAGTCAAGTACCTATAACTCCTAAAAATTTCAATCAAAAGGAGGTTGAAAATGTAATGACAAACTCTTATTATGATAAAATACTAAAAAGAAATAAAAAAGTATTAAAGGTTCGTTGAAAACATAGATTGAATCAAATGAAGATCAATTAATACTCATTTATAGTGGATTATTTTCCTCATAAAAAATAATTTGATTTTATATTAAATAAATAGTACATAATTCACAATTACTTCATCAAGTAAACAACTGATAATCGAGTGTGAAAAATATTAATTCATATTATTATTCAATGTCCATATATTTCCTAGAAAAAAAATTCATAATTATCAATCAAATCATTTAATGATTACTATTTTTTCTCCTTATGAGAGATTCTTCTAATAAACACCAAGAATAAAATCTCATTTTACGATGATAAATTACTTAAGTTCAAATCTTAATCCTTATTTGCAGCTTAAGCTTACTTTAGTATGGGTTATTTTCATGCTAAAGTAAATTAAGGGAGAAAATAGGATGATAAGACATCAAAATTTTATCAATTCCCATAAAATCAAGATCAATTATGAAACTAACCCTATATCAAGTATGAGTTAACATGTGTCTGCAACCTTTTACTTGTTAGTGATCTTTTCATATAAGCACAACGAAGATAAATTAAGCTCACTGTTTTTATGTCGTAATAATGAAACTTTTAAAAAGAATTGATTCATATTTATAATCACAATATAATTAAAATATAATAGAAAATTGTTTTTCGTACTCTTCCATATTTTCAAAATGAAATATATAAAATCAATACAGCTTAATTAGTATGTATAAAAATTCAATTACTTTCATTTAATCTTACGGAATATACAATAAACTATTTAAAACTTTTTTCTGAATTCAGAATACAATATTAAAATCATATATTTAATACCACTGTGATGAGGTTTCTAAACTCTAATCCATGTTTATATATAGACACACACCCACACTTACAAATAAAAATATCGAAACAACGGCTACAATTTGTTAGATATTGCAGAACAAATCACCTCCTATCAAAGGTCGACATGTTATGAGGTCGGTAACCTGAGCCTATCATTGATGATCTCATTCAGATACATTATATAAATTTGCATTTTGTTTATCCTCATCTACTTGATTTTTTGACACTCATATGCATAATGACCAAACTTATTACAATAATGAAATTGAACATTGAATTGATCATACTTTTAAGAATACTATTGAAACTAGTTTCGACTTCCATGTCTTCTAAAGCTGTTAGAATTCAAAATTTGATTTTTCCTTCAATCTTGATTTGGACTAATCCTTCCACCTTTTTAGCTATTATTTTTAGCTGAACTTTTGAAGCTTTATCTTCCTCTACCTATGGTAAGTGAACATATGTTTTAAAAGCATTTTCCAAAGAAGAATTATTACTCTTGTTCATTCTTAATTCATGATATAATAGAGACCACATTAACTCATCTATAGATAAATGTGTTCAATTTTTAGATTATTTATTATTTATAACAATAGAATCATACTTATCAAGTAGGCTCTTGAGAATAGTTTCTACAATTTTATGATCAAGTATTTTTTATCCATGTGATTTTTTTTGATTAAAAATATTCATAACTAGAATTAAAAAATGGTTTGTGAACTCTAAATATTTCAATTGCACATTATCAAAAATTATCTTAAGAGATTATAATTTAGCTACTTTCACCTTGGTGGTTCCATGATAAATTATTTATAGAATATTTGATGCCCTCTTAGAACTAGTTGATACCACAAACCTAGTGAAAATAGACTCATCCATTACTTATTGAATAAACAACATGGATTTTATATCCTTCATTTTTTCCATCTAATCTTCTAATTTTTAGCTCATGTCAAAGATTGATAGGCTACCTAATATGAAGGCACTAAGAATCTATTATCTGATAGATCAACTACATCCTATGAAAAAACAAATTTTCATCTTAATAAACCAAAAATCACAATGTTTTTAATGTAAAGATTGGAATTTAAGGCTATGTTTCAATGTTATTTATTTACGCAATAATAATAGAAGAAGCATTGAATCAATTCCTTCCAATTACCAATATATAATAATTATGTAGCCAACCGATGATCTATATCTTTTTATTGGCTTAATAAGAAACCTAATTTGATCTAATTTTATTATCTTAATGATTCAACATTTTCCAAAATATAGCAATGACTATTTGTGTGACTTCAAAAAAATCCAAACATAAATTTCTAATTTGATTTGATGGTTGGGTAGTGTTTTTATTGACTATATTTTTTTTGATCTTATATATTTCCAACTAGGCACCTTGCTAAAAATATGTTTCATTTACATTTTTTTTCTTTTTTTTAGTGATGATATGTTTTGGTAGTTTCTATGTTCTTATTCATTTATTCAGTGACTAACTTGTGGACCGCACCTGTTTTATCTTTTCTAGTCGCTACTTGGCAGTGCTTCACTATTGACAAAACTACATTTAATTTATTATTCGATTTATCTACTCTTTATTCTAACTTCATTTGGTTGGTTCTAACTAATCTATCTCCCACACTTTTACTAACTCACTTCTTCCAACTTGCATAGTTTCTCCTAACTTGGATTTGATACCACTATAAAGTTTGGAAAAAAACTTAGAAAGATTTAGCCTTTATTAAATCTTCTTGATTAAATAATTACAATGTTCCTCACTAAAAATTAGGAATAGATAGTTCAAAATAAACTTATAAAAAATATATGTAAAAAGATAAAAATAACAAAAAAAACATTTAAAACTAATTATAGATTTTACACTAAAATAAATTATTTATTTAAAATTTTTGTTAGGAATTAATTATTTATTCTAACAAAAATATCATAACGATGAATCTATATTCATGCAAACCATTAATAATTAAAATGCTAGTAAAAAACTTTTAAAACAATGATGGCTATTTAATTTTACTAAACTCAAAGTATTTTTCCACATCTTGACAAGGCTTAATCTATATGACATCCACAACCAAGCATGATTAAATAAGGTTAAAAAAAAAAAAAAAATCCTTCACATGCCCTATCCTTACTTTATATGAAATTCATGATTGTTAGGTTATATAGGTTATGGAATCTAAGAAAGACCTATGAGGTTGTAATAACCCTTTTAAGGGATTGAAATATTGATTTTCTTTTACATGCTACATATTATTGACTCAATCAGTACTAATGATAAAATTGTGTTTTTGGTATAGAAAAACATGTACTTAAATGGTTGATATAGAGAACATAAATGTATCGTTAGTATTTATGAAAATAAAATTCAAGGTAAATACTCAATCAATATACTTTGCTTGAATTGTATCCCTAACTAGTAAATGCCATCCTTATACTCTTGATGTATCGATGTATATTAATGTTGACCATCATTATTGAGGACACTTATTTGACTTGATTCCACTCTTTACTATTAATGACTCAACTTTGTACATGATAATATGAATTCCCATGTGAATAGAGTTTTGAGCTTTCCACATATTGAGGAGATATTTATAAAAGCTCTGCCATTTAGTGGAAGTCTATAAAGGCAAGATAACATTTGCTTAGATCAAAAATATATATTATTATATTATACATAGTTGATTTGAATCAATGTTAATGACCCCTTTCCATTTAAAATAAATTAGTTGTCAAATCATACATCAAATGCAAAAGTCTTTCCTTAAATACAAATGTTATATACATTTAATAGTGGGGTTTATGTAAGTATTTATAGCATTACATTGTAACACTAAAACAATAATCTCTCTCTCATTTATCTATGAGATTTATATTTAAAAATATATTTTTTAAATATTAGATAGAGAATAATATAACCCATTTTTTAAAAAAGAGATTGTTCTAATTGAGAAAACTATTTTGCACATAAAAAGAAGAATATTTAAGTAAATCAATATAATTCACCATTGTTTCCTATAGAATGTATAAAATCTCTTCGCTAGCCTAAATTTTCATTGCCTATGACTCAACTCCTTTTTATTCACTATAATGACTTAGTATTCAACTATCTAGGACTCCTTGGATTGATAATGAATTACTAAATTTTATACATCTAGAAGCATTGTTGTATGTGTTAAATTATTATTGACATTACCTTATTACTATAAATCCATGTTTGGTAAAGGATCTCATTTAAAAAATTTAGTTTTAGGTTTGAGGTAATCATGGATGTAACTGAATTTATATTCAAAGGAAAAAATCTACATTAGCTTTATCCCTATAGTTTCATTTTGAAAGTACTATAAAAGCTAGGCTTTTAAAATACTAATTTTACTAAGAATTTAAACGTTTAAATTTTGAACTATTATCAAATTTATCATATATTTATTGGTTCATTTACCTATTTGACATAATTTGGCCAAGTCTATAATTATTTCTATTTATTTGAATGATATCTATTATGATTTTTTATGAAATGAGTTATGGGTAAGTGTATGGAGTTGGAGGAAATTTATGTGAACATTTAATGTAACATATATGCATATTATCCATAACACATATGTGTTATTGAAAAATAGGCTCAATATCAAGGAACCTAAATGCGACATGCTATAAGTCTATGTATTACTTTATCCATGTAATGTGAAAGTAATGAATTCACATTCCTTTCTTCATGTAATTTGAAAGGAAAATATATGTGTCCCTTTATCTATGTAATGTGAAAGGAACACATATGCATTACTTTTACATTGTACAAAAAAAAAGTAAAAGTCTTTCTTTTTGCAATATGAAAAGAATGTGTATGCATTCCTTTAACATTGCACACAAAACCATAAAATACCTATATGTGTTCTTTTTACATTGCACAAAAAAATATAAAAGTATTTCTTTATGTAGTGTAAAAGGATTATGTCTGCATTCCTTTAACATTTCACAAAAAATCATAAAAGAACGATAGGAAGGGGTAAAATGGTTTAATTGGGAGGGAGTCATTTACTAAAATAAATGTTATGTATAACTAATTTAACATACTTTAATTTTATTTTATTAAATATAAGAAATTAGGGTTACTCTACATGTGATAGAGCTGGTATCACAGTTATGCCTTATGATGTGGGATAATATTATCTAATATGTTTAGTAATTAGGCATTTTTAGGATTTGAATGTTGAAATTAAGTAGATTAGGGCATAAATTTTCTAGTTGATGTCCATTTTTATTGAACATATAGCCATTTCTTTAGTTTTTGTGGATTCAACATTTCTTGTTGGTATTTCTAGAAGTCCTATTTTTGTCAAAATTTAATTATACTAATGAATAACTATTAATTCATACTGAACTAGTGTGATCTTGACAATATAGGTCACATTGATGACTTGCACACATCAAACAACCACTTTATGTTAATTTCACTTACTCATGTCCCCTTCATCATCCCTAATCACTTTTTCCTCATCCCTTGCCATCCCTAATCACTCCCTCCTTATCCCTAATCGTACCTAATCATTCCATCATTGATCCTAACCATCCATCATCATATTTAATCACTCCCTCATCATTCCTAATCACTCCCTCATTGACCCTCACTATCCTTCATCATCCTTAATCATTCCCTCCTCATCCCTCATCCCTAATATCTCCCTAATTGACATTAACCATTCTTAATAATTTATTAATCATCCCTTATCATCCTTAATCACTCCATCATTATCCCTCATCATGCTTAATTAGTTCCTCATTGAACCTAACTATCCTCATCAACCCTAATCACTTCATAATCCTCCCTAATCACTACCTCACCGATCCTCACCATCCCTCATCATACATAATGACTCCCTCATCATCCCCCATCATCTATACTCAATTAATCCTCATACCTCTTAATCATTAATCATTTAATCTAATAAATTGATGATGGTTAGAGTCTCTTCCTGCTTGTGCCTGGTTAGCTTATGTTACAATTCCAAATTTTACTCAATTTTTTTGGAAAAAAAAGAGGTAAAAACTATATTAAATCAAGGAAAACCAAAGTACAAATCCGCATGAGGCCAGCGCCTCAGGATCCAACAAAACCACAAAAAACCACAAGAACAAGAAAGTTACACTCCAGTACCACTCTCATTCTCCACCAAAATCCTCTCCAAATTTTGGCAAAGTGCGTGAGGCATTTGCTCCCATCCATCAAACTTTTGATCTTCAAATTCTTCTGATCCCCATCTTGCCAGGCAATCAGCCGCCCTATTCCATTCCCTAGGAATATGGGCAAAATTCATTGAATCCATACAAGAATTGACCTAAAGAATATGTTGAACAATCACTGACTGCTGCCAGCATACATCAGAGGTCTTCTTCTCAAGAAGCAAATTAACCAAAACTTGAGAATCAGCCTCACAAATCACTTTCCTCCATCCTAACTCGTAAGCTCTCCTTAAGGCATTTAAAATCACCCAACCTTCCATCTAATTAACTGTCTGCACTCCCTTGTTAACCGTGAAAATCAAAACCACTACACCAGCAGAGTCCCTACCAATCTCGCCAATCCCAACCGAGCTTGGATTCCCATGGGACGACCTATCCGTATTAAGCTTAAAAAAACCAGCACGAGGTCGCGTCTAATTCCCCATCCTTTGCACTCTTTGATTCACCTGTCTACCTCTCCTGACACATGCTGGGACCAAAGAAATTCCTTAAACGCCCAACCTCACCGCAACCTCAGCATTGCTCTTAGCCAATGGCAGGGCAATCTCACTCTTAATCATAACGGTTTCTTGGACCATGCCTAATATTCTAGTCCAAACCTGTTGAACTTCCAAATTTACTCCTCAAAAAATCCTGTGATTTATTTCAAGCCAGACTTGCCATAAAAGGAAAATTGGACCAGCATACCATACCTTGTGTAAAAATGAAGCCGGTGAGGGCAGTTTGCCCAATCTCACCCAAAAATCAGTCAAGGAGGATGCATGAACACATTTGCATTTCCACACGTGCCACCAATAGTGCCATAATTGTGTTGAGAAGGGGAAATAGAAGAATAAATGTTGAGAATCCTCCTCCTCATTGCTACATAAAATACACCTCGAAGGGCTAGCAAATCCTCTCTTGTAGATATTATCCCATGTCAAGCATTTATTCCAGGCCACGGTCCAAATGAAACAGTTACACTTTGGCCAAGAAAAGCTATTCCAGACTCTTTTCCACCAGGGAACTTCCCGCCCACTATCCAATTGATAAGAGATCAACGCCTGGTACCCCGAAGACACTGTGTATGATCCTTTCAGATTGGGAGCCCACGCCAGAACATCCCTTCCCAAAAGGGTGCTACAACTACGTCCAACAAGAATGGATTGGAGTTTAATGCACTCTACTTCTAATCCCACAATCAGTCATTCCTCTGGTGATTTCTACCTCACTTCCATCACCTATCCCTGACGGGAAAATACCTTAAAATCACCCACCCTCAACTAACCAGCCTCACCAAATCTTTACGCTAATGCCTGTAAATGAGGATATTATACTGCTAGGGGTGGGAAACCATCCCAGGAGTCCTACCAAAACTATGCCTCCATCCCATCTTTGCAAATCCAAAACAAACCACGCTTGATGAGCGCAGCCCCTTTCTTGAGCGTAGACCAAATCACCAACCCCTTCCCAGACAAGCTATGCTAAGGAGTATCATTCTGAGGAATCCCTACCAGGTACTTGTGGGATAAGATTCTAACCCATAGCTAGTCTGGTTCAACACACCATCTCTAATACAACTTTACAGGCAATGTCATACTAGAGAGTATCGACTGTCTTAATCCCAGACCTTCCAGCCTTTTTGAACTGCAAACTATCTCCCATTTGATGAGACTCCATTTGGTTGTTGCTAAATTGCCAGCCCAAAGAAATTGCCTTGCTAAGGAATCAAGGTCTCTCACAAAACCCACTGGCACTACTTGAACCATACACTTGTATATAGGGAGCGCCTGCACCACCTTGAAGCAGCTGAACCCGATCGGCAAAGGATAGCCAGTGATGAGTCCAATGATTAATCTTAGCACAAAACTTGTCCAAAAGGCCCTGCCACGTCTCCCTAGACTATCTCCCAGTCAAGATGGGAATGCCAAGGTATAGCAGAGGAAGACTTCCAATTTTGAACCTGAGTAAATTATCAATTCTCTATTGGATTGGAAGTGGGGTATTGAAGAAATAAATTGAAGACTTACCCTCATTAATCAGCTGTCCTGACACCTCAAGATAAACATCTAGGTCTCTGCGCATATTAGACGCTTCTCTCATAGTTACCATGCCCATCAAAGCTGCATCATCCACAAACTGTAAGTGAGAAAGTGATGAGAGACCTCCACCCCACTGCCAACCCTGAATATATCCCCCTTCCACATTCCTTTTGATCAGTCATCCCAGTCCTTCAACTAGAAGAAGAAACAGATAAGGAGAGAGGGGATCACCTTATCGCAGGCCTCGAGAGGCTCCAAATAATTTTAAATGCTCTCCATTAATTAGAACTAAAAAGGAGGTCAAATTCACACAGCACATGACCCAACATATCCAGTCCTCACTAAATCCAAAAGCCCTCAAGACCTTCTGAAGGAAAGACCACTGGACTCTATCATAAGCTTTATTCATATCTAGCTTGATGAACATAGCCTTCTATTTTGACTTGGCCATCGAATGAGTTGCCTCCATAGCCACCACCACACCATCCAAGATTTGGCAACCTTCCATGAATCCACTTTGCTCCTAAAAAATAAGCAATGTAAGCCACCTCTTTAGTCTGTTAGCAATCAGCTTAGAGATAATTTTATAAATCATATTGCTGAGGGAAATGGGATGAAATTGACTTAATTAATCCGCTCCCTCCCCCTTAGGGATAAGAGCTAGGAAAGTCAAGTTTAGATCCCTCAGCATCTGCTTATTTATCTGTGATTCTTGAACAGCAGCCAGGAGATCAAATTTAATAATGTCCCAAAACTCCTCAAAAAATTCAATCAAAAATCCATCTGGCCCAGGCACTTTACCTTTTTGCATTTGGAAAACAGTCCTCTCAACCTCCTCCATATAAATGGCACTCATAAGATGCTCATTCATTTCCAAATAAACCAAAGAGGGAATACAAGATAAAACCTGAGTCTCAGCCACCAGTTCCCCCTGCCCTTCCTCCCAGAATAAAGAAGCAAAGTATAGCTCTGCCTCATTACAAATACCCTGGGTGGAATGAATGGTTTCCCCCCTATCCATCACCAATGAGGAAATGGTATTACCATGCTGCCTGGCTTTCACAGAGTTGAAGAAGAATGCAATATTCCAATCCCCCTCCTGAAGCCAAACATTTCGTGCCTTCTACTTCTAGAAGATTTCCTCTCTCAGCTCCCATTCCTCCACAACTTTTAGCACTTTAGCTTCCTCTCTTAACATAAATTCAAATGCCCCCTCTTCCCTAATCATCTGGGTCACTTCATTCAACTATGTTTGTGCCATGTTTTTCTCCTGATAAATATTTTTAAAGTATAGTCTATTCTAGTGCTTTAGCTAATATTTGACAAATTGTAAGAGCTTGGCAAAAGTATACATTGCTATGCCAAATCCCAGTCTACCTATTTTCCACCAATCAGAAACACAACCATACAGGTCTGAATCCCTTAGCCACATAAGCTAGAATTAAAAAGGTGGTCTCTCAGGTA